>CAKAOH010033791.1:0-19713 GCA_916701665.1 Sebastiscus tertius
TATATATAGCATTTCCTCCTAAAATGCTGTGGAGTAGAATTACATAGCATAAAATATAAAAACAATTACAAGCACCCACAAACAATTACTTAAATACAGTATATTATTAAATATAATTAGTTATTTTCCACCTCAGACTAACAGTGCATTGAGTTAGTGCTTTTCAAATGATCAAACACAAAATGCAGATTACAGTCAAACCCTTCAATTAGTGAACATACAGTAAATGTTTTATCCCAATGGCCCAACAAAAAAATTGAAACTAATGGAATAACTGCTTGTCAAATCTTGTTACTCTGCCAGTCCTCTAATAAATAAAAATACACTTATTGCACTTGAGGGTTTGAAGAATTCGCCGTTATTTCTCACAATCATCTTCACACTGATCCCTTTACATCCTCATTCACACAGATGAATTTAACTAAGTTCTTGTCACAGCACTATTAATCATCAGCAGTTAATGGGATCTGCTGTCGTTTCACCTCACAGAGCAGAACAGAAACTGTCTAATCTCATGCAGCCTCAGAAATATCTACACTAAAGCCTGAAGCTGCTTTTTTTTCCCTGCTGTATTTTCTATTAGGTTAATCCTTTCTGACACCTCTGTGCTTAACCTCTTTTCCTCATTAGGCTCTCTCCTGCCGCTTCCCGATTCTTAAATACTTACCTTCCTAGAAAGAGAGAGACAGTTTAAAGCCCCTTTGCTTGACAGTGCTTCATTCTAATGCAGCTGTTTCTTTCTTTGTTCATCTAAGAAGCAGTAGTAGATGAAGGACTCAGATACTTTACTTAGGTAACAGTTTTATCAGCAGAACTGTACTTAAAATATACTAAAAGTTAAAGTACTTGTTCTGCAAAAAAATGCCCCATGTGACTGAAATATTGTTATATACAAATGACATTAAATTAGTATTAAGTATTTTATACACTGTTAGATAGTTTAGTGCAGTGACTATGTCAACAAAGCATGGAGAAGCTCAGATATCATATAGAGCGTCTTTAAGAACTCATAGAGAGAATAATCTGAAACATGACAAGGGTCCAAACGAGACGCTGCTTTTTGCAAGAAGTCACAAGCCAAAAAGGCCACTGGTTTAATCTTAAAAAATGTGTCGTATTTTACGAGCTTTCGAATGTGAAACCTTAATCCAAAAAGTGGACTGGTAACTATAGCTACCAAATACACGTAGTGGAGTAAAAAGTATAATATATCCTTATGAAATATAGACAACTAAAAGTATAAAGTTGCATAAAATGGAAATATTCACCTCAAAATTGTACTTAAAGGTACAAATTTGTGTAGGATTTGGCAACATCTAGTGGTGTGGTTGCAGATTGCAACCGACCGAGTACCCCTCTGCCCATTCCTCCCGTTCCAAGAGCCACTCTGCGGCTCACATTACCGCAGTTTCACAAGCATGTCGGAGAACTATGGTGGCCTTCAGGTAACATAAAAACGCTTAAGTCTCTCTCGAGAGTCAGAGTTTGGTTTGTTCGTTCTGGGTTACTGTAGAAACACGGCGGAGCAACATGGCGGACTCTGCCAGGAGGACCAGCTCCCTATGTAGATATGAAGGGCTCATTTTAAGGTAACAAAAACACAATGATTCTTAGTTTCAGGTGATTATACACTAATGAAAACATAGTTATGAACATTATATTCCATTTTGGCTAATAGATCCCCTGAAATGTTACACACTGTACCTTTAATACAGTACTTGAGTTACTTTCCACCGCTGCTAAGGAGGGATTTTTGCGGAGTATGTCTCAGAAAAACGTCATATTAACCCTCCCGTTGTCTTCCCGTCGACCATGCAACTTTTGTCTTCCCGGGTCAAAATTGATGCGGTCTGGTTTGACTGTTTTTAAGGCATACATTATAAATTATCACCCAATTCTGTATTACATTTTTTCGGCCAAATTCATTCCAACTCATTACCACAAGTTTTACACTTTTTTGGGAATTCTGGTCAATAAACCTAATTTATATGAAATTAAACCTAATTTTTTAGGAAAAAAATGCAGAAATTATGAATTATTTGGACTATACTCAAAATTGGAGGAATAATGTTGATGGATTGATGGTTGGTGGATTATCACAGACCTGTATATGTCAAAGTTTAGTCAGAATATTACAAATATTATAATATAAAAATAATGTTTAATGACAGTGTGTTTTTTGCAAAGACCATATGAGGGAACCATCCATGTAATTTTGAGGAAATTAGGTGAAAGACATCCATATTTATGATATAATGAAGTTTGAAAACGGGTCAAATTTGACAACAGGAGGGTTAATGTAGTTAAACATTCACATTTAGGAACTGTATCTGACAATGGCTGGTAAGAAAGGTAAGACCATCACTCATTCATTCATAATTCTTCAGGTTACCATCTACAAAACTTTTAGTACCAAAGAAGAAAATCACTATTTTTTTTTTCTTTAGATATATTTTATTAAAAAAGGAAACCCAACAAGAACTTTTTTTACATAATGATCAAGGATTTTTATTATCTTAGTCTCTTTCATCAGTTTCATATCATTACAGAAAATGTTATAGTACAGCGTTGTTCAATGTCTCCTCATTGCTTAATAATTTCCTTAGGAGTGCTGGTCACATATATCTGTACAATATGGTTCTTATTTTTTTTCTGTACATTTTTTGTGAAGTTGGTTAAAAAGGCTGTCAGCACTTAAAGAAGCTGTTTCTTTTCTTTTCTTTTTTTTTTTATTCTTAAATAGTTGATCAAATAAAAGATTATTTTTCCCAGGTTAAGCTCGCCCCCTGGGGGGGCTTGGGGGCTGAGTTTACACCCGGTCACCGTGAATATAAGGAAGCTTCAGGGTCTGGGCAGACTGGGGTGTGCCCCCCCCACCTCCCCCATCCCAACATCACCTCTTCCCTGCCCAGGCATTTGGCACTGCGCACATAAACAAGACTCACAAGATAAACAACAAGCAAAGCTCTTTGTGAAGCCATTATGATGCATACTAATGAGAGAAAAACAGAAGTGTCACCTTGATGGGCGCTCAAAAGAGGAAGTGGTCTTGATGTGCCCCCTCTTCCTTTTAGCTGAGCACCATGGGAAATCTGGAGTCTTCCTCAATGTTTTCTTCATTTTCAAAAAACAGATTATTTTTTTCCACTAAAGATGAGAAAATAATAAATTTTCTTTTTTTGTCCTGGCAGGCACCTACAGCTGTCTATTAAAATGCTACTGCTATAGATAAGGTCTAGCATTGAACACACAAAGCAATTGCAATGAAAGGAACGAAGTTGCCTTAATATAATAATGATAATAAGAAGAATAATGATAATAATAATAAGAATAATCATAATAATATATTACAGAATAAATCTCTTTTTATAATTAGATTTTTTCATTAAAAGTTATATTTTTCTTTGTTTGAAATACTATAATCTTTTTAAATTAATTTTTTCATATGTATCTAGGTTGTGATCAAGATGTTGACTATACCTCAACGTTATCCAAATCAATAAAAACTAGCTGTGCCGTTGCATATTACAGAATAGTCAATGATATGTGGACATGCACCGTGAACCACCCATTCCAACCCTCGCTATATGACGCCGACGCTCCGTCCCTCTGTGACGACATCATAGCCGGCCGATGACCATGACGTCGACCACCTCGCCCTTGTGCAGCTCCACGTATTGCTCTGTTTTCGGAGGTAGCATCAGGAGCCCGTTGGCGCTGCGCATGCTCATCAGCCTGCTGCTCACCTGGTTCCCTGCAGCACAGAGACAACGACAAAATACCCTCAATCACAATACAACTCATAAAGGAAACTGGGAATTTGTATGTTTCATCATAATGAAATTACTAAGTTTTGCAGTCTAACTTATTAATTATCTTATTTTATATTGTATATAATAAGACTACAGAGGCTCTAATCGGTGTAAATTAGTAAATGGAGGGAAGGTGTTGGTGGTTGTGGTATGGAATAATGTTTACTTCCATTGTGTCTATACAGAGTAATGGATGTAAACAATCCACTTTATTATTTCTGTCCTGATGAAGACCCTCGAAGCCCTGAGTTACGGCTTTTAACGTTTTAACCTTTTCTCTGAGTATGAACAACGTTTTCTTTTCTGGCTGATACTAACCCTCTCAAACCTGTAGGACTCACCAGTGACCAACTTTACTGTCTTTAGTGAAGATACTGCTATCATATGAAACTAGAAAACATGCCCACTTTATGATAATCACATGCACTTTTATGCATGCAGTACAAATGTGTTATTTTCGCCTATTCTAAAATGGTGTATCTGAATATTTCTGCATACTGGGGTCCCTAAACAGTCTTGGAATTACATAAATTGGGTATCCCTGTAAAGCTGAGACTCTTGTGGATCCAATGAGCCCAACTGTATTCATGTATGATGATGTTAGTCTCCATAGTCAGTCCCCATTTCATTGTACTGAAACTTGATCTCACGGTATAAAATGACCTGTGGTGACCTCTAGGATAATCACAGCCTCATGAAACTTTACAACCACAAACTAGAGACCTAGAGCATTCAGAGGATGGATGGCTTTCCTAGCTAGATTAGACAATAAGGGGGTTTCTGAGCAGTTTACACAACAGAAGCGCTTGCCATCCAATCGCAGAAAAATGCAAAAATGCATGTTTTTTTCTATAGTGTTCCTCAAGGTCTTGGTGTCTTAATGTGGTATCCTGGAACGATTATTGATTCATGACTAGAACAACTTGACACACAGTGCTGAGCTGCAACCAAATTAATTTTCAGGTTCCCAGCTTTCAGATGATGTACACCACTTCTATGTGACATCTACTGCTGACCTACTATCTCCCCCTAAAGACCTCCTGTACGCCCCCTAAAAAGACAAAAACTGGTCTATGTGGGTCTTACAGGGTTTAAAATATCCCAAAAAGGCACCACATGAATGCAGTTAAGTGAATGTGTTTATTTTGAGTATTTTATGGACTCATAGGTGTGGAAAACTGTATATCTCAAAATTATTCCATCTAGCTAAACCTTGGATTCTTTGCTCGACAGGAAGCGATAAATTAAAGAATTATGCCACCAAGCAGTGAGCGGTGAGAGCCCGACTCAGATGTGTGGCTCTCATACAAAGTCCTTCATTGTTTGGTTACCGGCTCTGATTGTGGTACCTGTGCTCTGTGCCCACGGCAGAGGCTCCTGGTGATGCCATGTCAGAATGCAGCGGTGGTATTCAGGGCGAGGGTCCAACTTCACATCGCACGACAACTAGAGAAAAAAACATACAACGGATATTATAATGATGTACAACAACAAGTCCTCTTCATCACCGTGGGTGATGTGTCTGTAATTCAGAGAAATTTCATAGAAACGTATACTAAATTGGCTTTCAGATAATTTCCTAGAATCCTGGCACCCCCACTATCACCCACGAAGCCTAAAGTAACAAAAGGTTTCTTGGTCGAGTGTCACAAACTTTGACTGCAGACTGGTAAAGCTTTGGACTCATGACCCTGATGAAGGCCACATGAGCTGAAACATATTCGCTGTTCTATATGCAACTACTTTCACTGGAGTTTTAGCCTCTTCAGACTTTTTTTTCCCGCTTCTCCAGGCACCTTAGAAGTAGGCAAACTTGCAGCCAGTTCACACGAAAAGGCGTATAAATGCCACGATAATGCACAAGGCGTTTAGCGTGCAATAAGTACGCCCTTCTTGATTTGTACGCCACGTATCTGTACTGTACTGCAATGTAAACGCATAAATTCTACGGTAAGAGTTAATGACATACATGTAGTATAAAAAATTAGAAAGACCTCTTGGTGGGCAGGACGGGAGGTGGATGGGTCCAACAAAAACAGGACTTTTAACCAGGAGACCGGTGTTTTGTTTTGTAAGTTACGATAGTGAGGTTTAGCACGTGGCGATTGTCACATGTTTTTTGTGATGTGTTTTCTGTGGTTGTGTTACGTTGTTTCTGTATGTGTTTTACTTAGTTTACGTACTTATTTTAACTTGCCAACTATGATGTCTTTCCTAAACTGAACTAAGTAGTTTTCCTGCCTGAACCTAACTGCGAACGTTTGTGTGGTGCACAAATGACATGCGAAAAGGCCCAAATGCGTACTCCTGACACATGTAATGTCTTGGTATTTATACGCCTTCCCGTGAGACCAGGTTGGAACTTGTGCCAGAAATCCCTACAAAGCTTTGGACTCAGTAACATGTGTGCTCAAAGACTGAAATTAGGGAAATCCTGGATATCGAACTTTCCTTTCAGCACATGAACGCAGCACAGTAGTTGCAGCTAAAAAAAATAGAAAAATGGCAAAAATCCCAGATCTGGACCATCACCAAAATATAATTAACTTGGGTAAACCCACCCAAACTCTGTCAATACTTTTGAACATTTTTAAACTTTACATATTTTCTGACAGGCAAACGGAAAGCGGTGAAAACTCTTCCAACTTTATTGGCAAAGCTTCTTCCGGATTACTGTTTGACCTGGCTCTGGTGCCATCTGCTGAGGGAAAATTATCTGGCTACATCTGTGCTTCCAGCCCATCGCTCCCACCACTAAGTGGCAGTAATGCATTCAAGTTGATGTCTAACTGCTTTATAACAGCACATGATGCAGCGTAGCTCTCTCTAGATAGCACCCGTCATGGCAGGGGACCAGACCTCTCACTTGATGATGCTAGTTGGGGACACAAGCTGCGACTGTTGATATTATTATGATTTTTTTTCTTCTCTTGCTCTATAAGTTATGAATATTCATGAGCAGGGAGCAGGCCTTCAGGTCAGTGTGGGCCGTGATTGGTTCCTCTGCCAGAGCAAAACATGGTGGTCATAAATATGTATCAAGCGGATGATGAAAATAGTATTAAATCACGAGTTAAGATGCAACGGACTGCAATGATTCAGCCTGGAACTTTTTATTTCCTGTCTGTTGCAGTTTGTTGCATCTACACTGAGATGTTGGGAGGAGAAAGGAGCAACTAGGGGCTGATCTTTCTACCTTGTTTGACCTTGTGTCTGGTCATTAAACAGAAAAAAAACCCACTTCTTGTAACCACCAGTGCCTCAACAGATGATGAACTTTGACTTTGTGTGTCTTGGCCAGAGAGGCAGGCTTCCCTGGTTGCCCTGTGCATCCTACCCTCGCTTTGATGATGGTGGGCCTAGGGTCCAAAATGCCCTGCATCTTCCTCAAGGCAGGGATGACAAAAAGATTACAGGTGACAACAGCGGACACGGGGTTTCCTAGGACGGACGGACAGACGGACGGACGGACGGAGAGAGGACAGAGAAAAGAGGGAGAGAAATATATGAGTGACACCTCTTCAGAAGCAGCGGAGTGAATCACTCTTTCTCTCAACTTCACACACTACCTGGGAGGGCAAAGATTAGTTTGCGAGCACCGTCCATGTCCAAGGTGGCAAATGTTGTTGGGAGACTGCAAGAGAAAAACAAACATATGGTGATTTTTTTTTCTATTTCAACCATTATAATAAACCCTGTACTAATTCTTCAGTGTCTCATATTATATATCACTTCAAAGAATACATTTACTTTGAGTTTAATCACCTGTTTTATGCAACACTGCTCAAAATATCTGTTAAAGGTACAGTGTGCAGGATTTGGCGGTAATGTGAGCTCAGAGGCGATCTTTACCATAATATCATGACTTTAGGAGCGACTTTAGGTAATGTAAAAATGAGAAACTGTTTGGTTTGTTTGTTCTGGGCTTCTGTAGAACCATGGTGGACTCCGTGAAGAGTTCCCGCTCCCTATGTAGATATAAAGGGCTCATTCTAAGCTATTAAAAACACAATGATTCTTAGTTTCAGGTGATTAAACACTAATGAAAACACAGTTATGAATATTATATTACATTTCTGCTAATAGATCCCCCGAAATGTTACATACTGTTCCTTTAAACACTTCCTTTAACTGTACTGTGAAAAAAGTTGCATGAGAATAAAGTTGTTTTGTTTTCTTACCCTGGTTTCATGAAAACACGACCAAAATGGATCTGAGCATGAAGATCAATATCCAGCACCTGCTTAAGGTAGTCCTAAAAAAAGACAATAAAATGAGAGACACTTAACAAACATAAAAGAGCAATACATTTTTAAAAATTAGCCAGAAAGAATAAGACCATTTGTGGGGACCTAGATTACAAAATAAAATTAATAAAAGTATCTGAGTATTGGTGTCTTTTTTCAAAGAGGCATGAAAATGAGTGTTGTCAAAGTAAACGTGATAATAACGAATAACAAATTTGTTTTAATGCCAGTAATTTCTTTAATGCATCTTGCAATTTTTAGGTTGTAGCAGGCTCAGTTTTAAAGGTAGAGTGAAGATACTGCTATCATATGAAAATAGAAAACCTAATGAATCCATTGGTACCAACCATGTCATACTAGCTTGTCAATGAAAAACTGTTTTGCCCATTTTCAAATGGTTCCCCTTTAATTTTTAATTAAATACTTGACAAATCTCCCTTTAAAGTACATTTTGAACAGATAAAAAGTGTTCGATTAATCGTGATCAACTATGGACAATCATGCGATTAATACATGAAATACATGCCAGTTCATACCATAGTGGATCCATAATCATCCCATGAGGATTCAACATAACACAATACATTTTTCCCAGTATTGCAGGAATTTATCAACCCGTAGGTTTAGTGAATAAGTCAATCTCTCCATACTTTGAATATTAGTCACAATAACTATCCAGTCTTTGTTGGAGGTTCGGTCTGTAACCATTTTCATGTTAGAGCTTTGTTGCTGGCTGCTAATAATATCTTTAATAGACATACTCTCCTCTAAAATAAAGGCCGTCATTCCCCTCCTCCACCACAAGGTGTCAGCGGAAGACAATGCCATGATTGGATGTATGCTCTTCATACCTTCTCTCCCATGGACACTCCTCCTGAGGTGATGATGACATCAGCACGGCTGATGCCTTCATTCAGAGCGTTGAGAAGGTCATCGGGGCTGCGGGGCACAGAGAAACACACACATGTTAACTCACCAGAATGAGGGGAAAAGGGAAATAGAGAGCTAATTTTGTAAGATGATGAACATTATATTGGAGGTGTAACTAGTATATACGTGAGGGCGTACTTGTCTCCCACGATGCCCAGGTTGATGGTGGGGTAGCCGTGCTCCTGGATCGTGGCCAGCAGGGTGGAGCGATTGCTGTCCCTGATCTTCCCAGGATGGAGGTCGTCTTCTGGGTTCAGCAGCTGCCACGACACACAGGGGAGAAAAGAAACATTAGAAACACTCCTTTATATACATTCAATAACCATCTTTTTTTTAAAGTCAGTGTCAGTAGAAACCAGATCAGAAAATATTCTTAGCATCTCTTTGGGTGGCAGCGAGTCTGGCGGGTATAGAGATAATGATTCAGCGAGACAGGGAGGTTGTTGGCAAACATCCTTTGATTACTATCATACTATATTTAGCCCGCTCCTGGTACCAAATGGGTTGCTTCTGATACAGTGATTGCCAGAAATTTGACTTTGATTTTTACGGTGACTGGGTGGAGGTAAAGAAGTCTGAAGTGATCGTTTTGTGTTGCTCGTGCTGGAATGATTAATCGATTAGTCGATTGCCATAAATTTTGACAATCATTGAATTGTTCAAATTATTTTGTTATCGAGCAAACGTCATTCATTCTCTGGTTCTGGCTTTCTGAATGAATTTTTAACTGTTGGTCACAGACAAAAACAAGCAATTTGAAGATGTCAACTTGGGCTCTGGGAACTTGTGATGTGCATGTTTCACTACGTTATAGACTAAATGACTAAGCGATTAATTGAAAACATAATCAATAAGATTATAAATATGGAATGAATAATGAAAAATAAACATTAAGTGCAGCCCTAGCCAAGACCAACTTGCTAAAGTATTTTTTTTGAGGAACTGCAGTATGGTGTATTAGCATTAGCATAATGTATGCCTTCTATTTTCATCCATACATTTTGACCTCCCTACTTTTCATAATAGAGAGGTGAAGTCCCGCCCCTTCCGGTGTCCCTCATGGGACCTTACTTCGGAAAAAAATACGAATGGTAGTCAACGGCGAGAGACATATATATATATTTTTTATCCCGTTTGAATTACGCCATGAATCACACGTACGATGTTTGTCAATTTAAAAGATAATTTAGCAAGTCAGCAAATTTGTGGTAGTATCATTTAGTTTTGTTTGAAACCGCTCAGTGAACTACGTCTCTCGTCTTGCACAATATACGTCACCGACACTAGCCAGCTAGCTAACGTAGCTATGACCACGCACAAATGAAATGTTATGTGGTTTATCCAGAGACTCCTGCTCTTTTTTTATCAGCCAGGAAATGAAAGAACGATCAGACTCGTTGCTGGTGTGAGTTCATCTCAGTAGGAAACACACGACTTTTGGGTGTGTTGTCTTTCTAATTACGTATTTTCACAGTCTGACACTTCAACAGTTTTGCAACAAACTGAGACTTTCTTGTCTTGCAAAATTATGTTTTAAATTGACAAACATCATGTGTGTGATTCATGGCGCAATTCAAATGGGTTAAAAAAAAAAAAAAATACAGCCGTTGACTACTGTTCAAACTTTTTCCAAAATAAGTGGTGCCTTCAAATGAAACTCGTGAGCTCGTATTTACAACACGGGAAGTCGTGCACACGATATGCTTGGGGTTCAAGTGGTTAAGTCGTGAGAACGCCGCTGCTAAGCAACGCTAATATTAACGTTACTGTCGCCGTCTAGAAGCCACAGAGACTAACAATTTAGCAAGCTAGCAAGTAGGTAACATAATGCAGGAAATACAAATAATGACAGAGGAGAAAGGTGAGGTCGTTGAGAATATCAACATTTTCCTCAGACATATTATAAAATTATGAAGAAAAACAATATATGACTAAAATTACAATATATTCACTTATTATGTACTGAAATATGACCTTCCAAGGCCTCCTCCATTTCTGAGAATGTCAACAAACATGTCACAACTCGTGAACTCTGAGCTTTCAGAAAGGTCGTGAATATGACAAAAGGGGGGGGGGGGTTCATGTGGACTCTTCTCGTGAACACGGTAAACACGACCCCCATTTGAAGGCACCAAAGGTCCCAGGTGGTCCACCAGAAGGGGCGGGACTTCGCCTCTCTATTGAACTACAAATCTGTACTTCCTGTTTCCGAGGAAACGTCAACAAGCACTGCTCATCACTACAGTTGTTAAGGGAAGGCAACACCACAGATGAACATGCATCTAGTTCAGCAGGTTCCCAGTGGCTTCATGAGCAGACATACTGCATACTTTCAGTTGTAAAAGCTTCAGTACAGACTCAAAATGTCGATGGTCAGATTAACACTGCTGCAGGTGGAGTGTGTTTATTTCATCAGACGTGCTCAAAGGAGGGGAGACGAGGACACTGTACCACTTCACAGGTTTGGGATGTGGCCGTGGGGCAGGTGACTCACGGCTGATTTACACAATTCAGACATATCTGCACAGCGCCGAGAACAAGGTGTTATGGGTATCTGGAGTCTGGCTGAGGATCTCCATGAAGGTTACACACCCCATGAAATTTAAACTGCACATCAGTCACACAGAAAAATGCACAAATGTGATCCCAGCGTTTAACAGAAAACCACCTGGTCACAGATAAACGCATCCTTCACAACTGAAAGCACAGATGAAACAGCCGAGTGCGCATCCAGCTCTGAGTGTTGTTCTGGTGTCCGCAGTCAAAAGCAAACAATGCTGATTGTGCATAAATATGAAGGGGGTATGCTGTCAGAGGCGACGGCACGTTCGTCGTTACCTTTAGCAGCTGAGGCCCAAGCTTTTTTGGCAAATACAGATACAGTGGTGGGTTGAGTGCACGACGAGTACAGTTTCCCAAATGAAAATAAAACTTTTTGATGAAAACTTACGGCTTTTTCTGAACCCCCCCCCTTACCTCGTTTCCTGTGGACATGACGGCCACCACGGGGAATTTCTGGACCTCCACCTCCGTGACCCCGACAGTGGCCAGGAGACCGATCTCAGACGGGCCCATGTGGGTGCCCTTTGCGAGCACACACTCGCCACGCTTAATGTCATGACCGATGGGCCTGTGGCGGGACAGCAGAGACGATGATTCAGAGGAGGAGAAAGAGAGAGAGGGAAGAATGCTGAAAAATACACTGTGCATGACAAATATGCATATACCCTACTGTCTGAGGCAGTGATTCACAACCTTTCTCCTTAAAGGACCCCTTCTCTAACCATTGAGTCAACTGACTAAGTGACATATTTTATGGATATTTCACATTATATTCAGTGCACAACAATAACAGTACAGAACAACTGATGAACTGTACAATTAACCCAAATAGGGAACGCAGTAACTGCAGGAAATCTGTGTAAAACGAGCGATTTGGATGAATTTTGAGCAGATTATTTCCTTTTAATATATCATCAGAGATGAGTTTACCTGTTATTTTTTAGGAACTTTCAATATAATGTTCTGCCTTTTTTTATTCTAACAATCATTCATACTTAATAGCCTTCTTTTTTGACAAATTCAGTGTTATCTTTTCCCTGACGCTTGGCTATTTAGATCCTTTTAGATCTTTGGTTGTTTTAGCTGCGTACTTTTCTCATGCAGGACGAGCCTATTTAGCAGAGAGGGAACTCTGTGACTATAACTTGTGTTCAGGTCTTAAGGCCCAGACACTCCAACCCGACATCAAAGAACTAGAGGCGACGAAGGCCACCAGTTGCGTCGCCTCATGTCGCCTTTGTCTCGGCCAAAAAGTTGCACGCGAACACACCGCAGAGGCGACAGATGACGGCCAGTTTGCACGTACGTTCTGCGCCTGTGTGAGAGGAAATAACTCTCCACACCAGCAGGTGGTGCTAGTCTGTATTCAACATTCAAAAAGGGAAACTAGAAAACCTGAATGGCGGATATACAAGCTGTTGTTACGATACGTACATGAAGCAAAGCGGCGTTTGGCGACCATTTTCACGCCACTCTCACTCACCACTTATTATTGCATATTTTGTATTTCTGTCTACCAGATCTTCAGTAATTGATAAATAAAATAGTGATTCTGGTTTTGGCTTCTTCTTAATAGCAACCAACACAGTAACACACTGACCTGATGTCCTGCCCCGGGCGAGCCTGTACTAGGATTCGTACCTCCAGCTCCTCTGTGCCCTGAAACACAAACCAGCTGTCAGATCCATCAAATGGAACAGATAACAGTTTTTCCTTGGACTGTACTAGACCAAACTGCATTGTGTATTCTGCTCATCTCTGGGCTAAACTTACTCTCGGTGACATTTCAAACTACCAGAATCCATTTTCAGTTGCAATGGTGGTGCTGCTATAGACTCTATGTTGAGACTTACGTCTTCAGACTCGCGGAGCAGCTCGGTGTCTTCCACCTGGACTACAGCGTCGGCCCCGCATGGGATAGGGGCGCCCGTCGTCACCCTCATCACCTGGCCGGGCATCACTGTGTGGGTGGGCTGCACACAGACACAGACAAAGTTGATCCTTCAACTTTAGTTCGTCAACGTATCATCATACAACGTTTTGAATGGTATCTTATGAAAAGTTATTCATGCGTTTTCCTACGAATATCCAGCAACACCTGTCAATTCCTCTCGTTACATACATATGGTCTTTTTTGCAAAGCCTTTTTAATGGGCGGCTCTTTTCACCCTAGAGCCTAAAGTTAAACAAAGTGAAATGATAGCATCTCTCATAAACTGAAGACAGATTTGTGCCAAACAGCGATCAAATTAAAGTAAAAACTAGGGCTGTCACTCGATTCAAATATTTAATCACAATTAATTGCATGATTGTCGGTAGATTAATTTTGATTAATCGCATTTTATCGGTTCAAAATATACCTTAAAAGGAGATTTGTCAAGTACATAATACTCTTATCAACATGGGAGTGGACAAATATGTTTGCTTTATGCAAAAGTATGTATATATTTACTATTGGAAATCAATTAACAACACAAAACAATGACAGATATTGTCCAGAAACCCTCACAGGTACTGCATTTAGCATAAAATTTGCTCAAATCATAACATGGCAAACTGCAGCCCAACAGGCAACAACAGCTGTCAGTGTGTCAGTGTGCTGACTTGACTATGACTTGCCCCAAACTGCATGTGATTATCATAAAGTGGGCATGTCTGTAAAGGGGAGACTCGTGGGTACCCAGAGAACCCATTTACATTCACTAATCTGGAGGTCAGAGGTCAAGGGAGCCCTTTGAAAACGGCCGTGACAGTTTTTCCTCGCCAAAATTTAGTGTAAGTTTGGAGCGTTATTTAACCTCCATCCCGACAAGCTAGTATGACATGGCTGGTACCGATGGATTCATTAAGTTAGTGGCGTTAAAACGATGCATTATTATGGCATTAACTCTGACAGCCTTAGTAAAAACACTATAAAACGGCATGTAAATAAATATGTTCACTGAGTGAAGGATATAAGGGGACATGTATAGAGCACGTTTGCATGTGTGTTGATTTCCTTCAAGACGAGAGGTCGAGGAAGTCAATAAATCTCTGTAGCCTCCTCTCGTCTCCGAGGTCTAATCTGTTTTATAGTTTGGCAGCACTTTGACTCTCCGGTCCTGCTTTGAGGCGAAGGGCTTTTCATCACCTTGCTACGGGAACACACTGGTGAGCAATTACAGCTGGTCAAGGCGTGAGGTGAAGGACAAAAGTGAAGTACTTTATTTTCATATACAGGTAGTGTGTGGGTGTTTGCGTGACAGTGACTGTGATAGTGTGTGTGTGTGTGTGTGTGTGTGAGCCGTAGAGAAAGCATGTGTGTGTGTCTAAAGTGTCAACGTGGGCGCGGACCTGCTCTCCAGCTTGGGACTCTCCAATGATGAAGCGGTCGCCTGGGCCGTCAGCCGCTGAAATAAAAGAGAGATTTAATAGCATTACACATGTGTGCAGCGGAAAACGTGTGTGTGTGTGTGTGTGTGTGTGTGTGTGTAGGAGTGTGTCGTTCAGTTGAGTCATTTGATTCCAGTAGGTACAGAATGAACAAACAGGAAGAGAAGGAGAGACATTTGATGCTCTTTAATTAAACATCTAAAAAACAGACATACACTGTATTTAATTATACAGTCAAACCTTCTTCTTCTGCACTTGTTTTTAAAATCATGCCCTCCACCCTGAGGTGAGCAGAGACCATCCCTTTCAGCGCTTCAGCCTAACAGCTGACTAGTGCCAATGGGAAAACAGAAAATCCACCCTTATTGTTCTGCTCTTTTACAGACCAAGAATGAAACGCATCACAATACACTTAAAAACACAATTCAAACTTTAAAGGGCGAGTCCGTCTGCGTTCTATTCCGTTTTTTTTAATGGAAATGGCCAATCAGCCGTTGCAAAAAGCAGTGACGTAGGTTACCAAAGTAAGCTAATCGAAGCTAATCAATAAGGTTATGAATAATGTGAACGCTGAGTCAATGTTAGCTGTGCTAAGTTTGGCATCCACACAGCAGTACGTTGCTTAGCTTCCGTGCTCTTGTCTGCTTCTCCAAACTGGGAGCGTGCCGAACGCCATCCAAGTTTGTAACTTTAATATGCTGACTATACTCTGTATATGTAGCAGCGTCATCATGCAGAAACCTACGTCAGGTCACATGGGAGAGTCTTTTTTAGAAGGGCGCTAAAACATACGTACTTTGACCTAAATTTTAATGTTGGGATTTGAATATATAAGAAACACCACTGGGAAGCCACAGAATGATATAAAAACCTAACACGAAATAAATAATAATGGACCCGCCCTTTAAAATACCCTTTGACATTGCAATGCTACCTTGGTGAGTGAAAAAAACTAAAATAAAGGATTAAATGCTTCCCTACTGGTTATTAAAAAAAAAGTCTGCCACTCGCAACACACTTGGAAAACCACCACTGGATCACAACAAACATCTGTTGAGTTAAAAACAGGACCGTTTCTTTTCCTATGGACGTGTTTTATCATAATTTCTAACCCGCAGATCCATCCACCTAACCTAGACTTCAGCTTTTTGGGGTTTTTCTAACCTCCAGTGTCGGCAAAAGGTGGATGTTGCAGGTTGGTAAAAGAGCAAAAATACGCACTGAGGTTATTGGCTCCTTCCACACCCTCAGTCTGAGCACTAAAATCTCTAAAATCTGCACATGAACGCCTCGGCAGACGCCAGGCCCTCAGGACAGATGCATAAAATCCAGAGAGACCTGTGGTGTTCTGCTCCTCCTCCTCCTCCATCAGCAGGAGCCAACAGCAGATGTTACATGCAAGAGTTTCTGAGCTGCCTGGAGGCAGCAAGCTGTCACCCTGCTCTCCAGGTTAACAGGGCCCTCAACGCCTTCCAGGGCCGCACAGCATTCTGGACCAAAACAAGTCAACTCAACTTTGCCTGGATTTCACCTAAAAACCTGCTCTAAGGAGTTCGTGCAGCCACAGGGATGAAAACCACCTCATATCTTTTGTCTTTTGTTATGGAGGACAGCCCCCCCTCCATGTCCCACAATGCAAAGCCTCAATCTCCCCTCAGTTCACCTTGGCAGAAGAAGCCTTACATGGCTCCTGAGGCAGTTCTCCACTGCCCCAGTGTCCCGTTCAACTCTAACTGGGACAATCGGGTCATTTGTACGGGAGGAAAGACACACTGGCCTGGTTAGTTCTTCAGTTTTAACTATGTTCTGCAACTTCCTCTAAAGAAAAAACACAAGAAAACTGGATTGGGTTGCACCAGCGATTCATAAATCTATCACTAAGATTGTGTGTAATGTCCTTATGTTCTCTGTGCTAATACATTAGCATAGATTTAGGATAAGTTATTGGCATAAAATATTGTAATTTGACCTATATTGTATTATTTTTTATGAAATGTTTGTATCTAAGGCTGTCACGATAATTACGTTATCGACTTATCGAACGATATATAAAGACATGACCTGGATAATTTTAATGTCATAGACTTATCGTACGATATATGGACTTGACCTTGATCATTTTTGCTGAACTTGATATTGCCCGTTGTATTTACATGTGTGTTCGTTTACATAAGAAAGTCACCAGCGTTTATTGTATAAATAACATACTGTATATAAAGCTATTGGGACCACATTTGGTGGACATGTGTAGATATGATGTCTGAGTGACCATGACACATTTGGTGCCATTTGGCCAATAGGTGCCGTTGTAACAGCATCATTTAGCTATAAAGGAAGGACTTTCTGTCTGTGCATGTATGTATGACTGATCTTCGCATATCTCGAGATCAACTTCACACTTGGCGGGTGCAAGCAGCCTTACCGCGGTTCTCAACAACGCTGCAAGCAGAACTTCTGGGGGCTAAGCAGTCGGCACTGCACTAGTTATCCAGTGCAGTTATTAGTTATTCAGTGACAGTAATCCAGTGTTGGATTAAACATTGTCTCTTCTATTTCAGTTTTAGGGAACTCATTGTTTCTAATGAACAGAACACAAGCTCTACCTGAGACAAACGGGTGGGGAACATATTTCGTATCACCTGCCGTAACGTACGGTACTCACCTCTCACAGCATAACCATCCTTGACAGAGGCAGGGAAGGGTGGCAGGTTGTCTTTGGCATAAACGTCCTGAGCCAGGACTCGACCCATCCCATCTGTGGGGGGAGAAGAGGAAGAACATGGGTATGAGGAGAAAAGGAGAAGAAGCTGGGCGAAGGGTGGTGGAGGGTGAGAGCGACAGCTGGAGAGAGAGAGAGAAAGAGAAAGAGAAAGAGAGAGAGAGACAGAGGCAGAGAGAGGGTGATTCAGATGAAGATACAGAGAGGCATATGCGCCGGAGGTGTGTATATATGTGTGTTTTAAAGAGAGACAAGAGTGTGACACCGCGCATCAGGATCTCTCTGCGTGACTCACCACCTGACCAGCACACACACACACACACACACACACACACACACACACACACACACACACACACACACACACACACACACACACACACACACACACACACACACCCCATCCTTTTCTATTTCAGCTCTACTGATTCACACACAACAAGTGGAGGCTTTGCAAGTGTCGCTATCCAGATTTCTTAACCAGCCAGACAACTTAAAAACACGCGTGTAGGAAGAAGAGAGACTCTGCACGCAGACAATAGCTTCCGAGAGAGAGTGAGGGAAGGAAAGAAAGATGGAAAACAGACGGAGGCAGAGTGGGTGGAGGAGAAAAATCCTGGCACTAAAAATACCTTAAGCTGCTGTGTGGCTATATATAGCATTTCTCAGAGCTTTATGCTGCGATTATGTGGGTGTTAATATGAAGATCTAAGCTTTGATATCAATGAGTTGAAGGGAAGGAAAATATGCATGTACACCCACACACGTGTGCACACATCAGCTTACAGGAGTCCTAACGAGCTGCTGTAAATAATGCATCTCAGTCGCAGAAGAAGAAGAAGAAGAAGACACACGTGCCTATTGGACGTGTCCACCTTTTTTTAAAAGTCGACAGCATTTCATCGGAGATATTCTGGTGTGTTTTTCACAACAGCTTCTCCCTTCCAAGCTACTATCCAAACAGCTTGTTAAAACCATGTGTTGAAGCGGAGTTGTGAATAAAAGTAGAACAGAGGTGATGTCTCGTTGTTGTTGCCGAAGATGAAAAAATGTGTTTGATCAGACGCTTTGCGAAACATCACTTCCAGTAGGTTTTAAAAAGCGTTACATAATGGTAATTAAATCAAAGGAGCATTGTGACGTCAATAAAAGAATAATCTGCTACTTGAAACAATTAGATTTCATAGAAGACAGTAAAAGTGTGACGTAAACATATGTATGTGTGCTCACCGGCATACTCACACTAAAGACACACTACCTGTGTCCATATTCTTGCATATAGATTAAAAGGAAGTAAAGGAATATTTCAACATTTTGGGAAATATCCTTATTCCCCATTTCCAGAGTACATTTTTTGATAAGCAAGCTCTATTTTGATGCTTTTTTGATGCACTCTGGCACCTTTACTGCCTGTCTGTCTCTCTCCACTGTTACCGTTTCAATTCGTTTTGGAGCAAGTAAAGTAATGTTATGTAACATGAGGTTTGTAAAATAAAATAAACCTAGAATTATGATGAATGTATTTCATATTATAAATCATACTACATAGGTTAACTTCTTACCTTTCCATTTCTTTTGGAAAAATACAAAAAGACTGATTTGTTTTTTTTCCACCTGGACCTGTGCGCTCTGCCATTTCTCCTCTATGAAGACTATCGCACTTTCACACACAAAATTATATTTGGGGCTACACTCTAAACATTCGGGGCTTAAAGTTGAAGAAGGCGAGATTGAAGCAAATATGATTAAAAAAGGTTATTTTTATAAAGCGGTCGCTATATCGTGACAGTAGTACATGAAACAGGTAACCTGAAAAAAATCATGTGTCCTCTGTGTCCTCCGGTGCTCCTAACGGCATCTGCAAGATTTCACAGACCGGAGGAAAACAAGCAGTAAGAGCTGATCTGAGGTCTGCTGTCCAGCTGCCGTCTATGAGAGCCGGCTGTCAATCACTCTGAACTCCGACCAAACGGTCAAACTAGGCAGCGCTGATCAAATATGAATCAATATTCTGTTACGTTAATGCCTATTTCTCTCCTCAAATGTTTTCAGAATCATCTTGTAGTGCACG
>CAKAOH010033792.1:0-10093 GCA_916701665.1 Sebastiscus tertius
CCTCTAATGAATATGAATACCATGCTGTTATTAATTTGTCCTGTAATGTATAATATTAATGTTATTAATTATTATTATTTTTAATAAAAAGTAATTATCTTAAGTTTTATATATGCCAACATTATCATAGTTTTTTGTATTATATTCTGGGACAGGAGAGCAGGCCCTTGATCCCTTAACTTTTTGCATGAGTTATTTCTATTTATCTCAGTTCAAAGCAGGAATGTACTTAAGGATTTTTTATATTATTATCTCAGAAGCTGGAATTATTTTTATTATTGGTTATTTTTTCGATCAATTGTATGGCCTGTGAAATACCAGAAAATGGTGGAAATAAAAAAAATCCTAATGCCCAAGGTGATGAAAGATGTCTTGAAATTGCTCGTTTTGTATGACAAAAGAATATTTACCTTACAATGATATTAAACAATGGATAGGATTGCTTTATTATCTAAATATCTGCTGATTCATCATTTACCAATCACCTAATTGATTAATCATTTCAGCTATAATAATTGTCTCGTTTGTGTTTTTGCATTCTGTCTCAGCACAGTATACTTTAATAGTTTGAAGCTTCTGTGGAACCTAAGATACATCTTGTAATTTGCATCAGTTTGCTTTATTTGAGGAAGAAAAATACAGAAGTAAAGTTTTTTTTTTTTGTTTTTCAGGTGAGCTTCTTTCTCTTTCAGGCTAGTTTAAATATAGGTGGTGGAAACAGTGGTAGCGTGTTATTGCCCTACGTTGCTAACCCCAGTGTCTCACTACAGGAACAGAACACAGCAGCATCCTACACGCCCTGGTCTCACACTGCTCATGATGATCCCTATGGCCTTACCAACTGTGCCCAAAACAGCATTAAAAACAGGTATTCAGCTTTAACTATGTTTAGGTTAAGTCTTATCTTCTAGTAGTGTTAGGCAATCACACTACTATTCCGTCAAATAATCAAATAGGTTTGGGATTTTATACTGTTATTCAGATTTAGTTAAATGTACTGGGTGAAAGTCTTATTATGGAAGAAAAATAAAGTTGTCAGCCATACTGTTAAATTAATGCTCTCAAAGAAAAAAGAAAAGTTAGAGTGCAATTCTAGGGTCATGTTTTTTTTCTTTGCAGGAAACCCACTGATAGTACTGACTGTGACGGGGAGACTGATCTACAGGGTCTAGTGTCAAATATTTTGGATGAAGCAGATTCACAGGACAGCTACTACAGTCAAGGGTATGTCAAAATTTAAAGGGCTGGTCCATCTGTGCTCTGTTCCATTTATTTCTGATGGAAACGCCCACTCAGCCATTGCAAAAAGCAGTGATGTAGGTTTACAAAGTAAGCTTATTAATAATGTTGTGAATGCTAGCACTAGATGAGTCAAAGTTAGCTGTGCTAAGTTTGGAAATAACTCAAAGGATTGTTTCAGATTTTTTTGAAGTGGGGTTGTATGTACAGTATACTCCCGCGTTCTGCGAGGTAAAATTACTGTTTTGTAAATTGAGTCTGGTCTGGTCATGAAGACTGCGCGCTATATTTTGAATATTTTCATCACTTAGGCAGCCCTTTCTGACAAGGGATTGCAGCTGTTATATGGTCACATGGGGAAAAGTTTTTAGAAGATCTTGGGAAAATAGCATTTTGACACAAAAAACATACAGTATATACTTTGACCAAAATTTGAAAGTTTGGATTTGAATATATAAGGAACACCACTGTGAAGCTACAGAATGATATAAAAACCTAAAAAAACTCAAAAATAATGGACCCGCCCTTCAAGGTTTTCACATTGTAGAGTTGGGTATATATTACAGTATGTATTTTATGATTTATGGCTGTTGAACAGCCAAAAATATATATATATATTTTTATCTTAATTTCTTTTTTAAATTAATATACTTCATATATGGTGTAGTAGTTTTATAAATACTATACATTAAAGGAAGTCCTTGATTCTTCTTTTAGGAGCCTACCTACATGTAATCCCATTTGGTCTCCAAAGACATTGAGAGAAGAACTGCTACAGTATTTTCAAGCAGAGGCTAAAACGCAACATCACCCTATCTTTCCTCCAAACTATGTATCCCGTGAGGCTCCAGGAAAATCACAGGGACAGTCAGTGGACAAAGAATTAAGAGTTGAAGAAGTTGAAGAGTTTTATCAACAGTCCAATGGCCTTTCTACCAATCAACAATGGCTTTTTAATTTGCCTAATGGAGACCAGGACAGCTACACCCTCCGTCCTCAGAAACTGCCGCCAGGTCTACCACTGCCCAACACAGGAAACACCTACTTTTCACAGGTACAGCAAAGCAAATACGACAACATGCCAGCTGAGAAAGACAGAGGAAATAGTCAGCCTATTAATAATTTATCTGACCTCAGTAATGTCTTTAGACCTCAAAACGAAATGAACAGCCCATGCTTTCATCCTTATCATGAAGACCAGCACACCCAGAGCAGCGCAAAGCCCATCAGTAATGAGCAGTATGGGCCACAACACATTAACCAACTGGTCAGCAGTTTTCAGTCGTTCATGGCTGGTGAGCACGACAGCTTATGTCGTGGAGACTTTCCAAACATTCACAGGCAGACAGTGGGCATGCAGCATGAAGACAGCATGGCTGAACAATGGAAAATCACCAGTCCTGCAATGTCAACACAAAGTACTCCTGCAATGAAGACCCAAAGACAGCTGGCGGGAGAATTTGGGACATTGCAGATGGAAAGAAATGGAGGAGCGAGGAAACAAACATTCAAGCGTGACGCCTTTCAAGATCTACCTGGTTTCAGCCCACAGAACACAGAGCACTTCCAGCCACCCAAGCCATTCTCCGCACCTTTAAACCTCCCAAACCAATACCAAAGCAACATGACCATGCACAGGGAGAACGCTTCACTCCCCATTAGCATGAACCAGTATTCAAAGCATCACATCCAGCAGGGCCTGATACAGAGCAGGCTCAAGCCACAGATGCAGAGGGAAAAGAAGAGGATGCACATGTCTGGCTATCTAGGAGAAGGCTTCTCTACAAGACCCCTAACCAACACTAACATGAGAGGGGGAGATAAGAAACAAGCCCTCTCACAAAACCCGAACTTTGACCACCTGGGGAGCATGCAGTCTCAGAGATTTGATGGAGAAAACAGCATGGGAATACACAGTGTAGGGAACACACAGCAGATCATGCCTTCCATGTATCCTGTGAATGACCCCAGAAGGTACTCCAGCGTTCCCATCACCTCCTCTAACTTCAGCTCCAGATCCACACTGCCCTACGGAAGCGGCGTTCCTGTCATGGATGTGGGCGACATGATGTCAGCCAATGAGTCTGCAGCTTTCTACTCCTATGCCAGTGACATATTGACCTGCAGAAGAGAGACCCCTTATCATGGCATGGCCTCAGCCATGACAACTTCAATGATGATGAATCAAGGAGGACCTGTGATCCAGCTTTACTTCTACCTGGACCAGTGTTACGAGCAGTGGAGGTGTTTGAAGAGGGAGAGAAAGAGGGTATGCTTAACATTTTATCACCACATTCATGTTCAGATGCAAGCTGCAAAGTAAAACGGATATTTTAATTTTTGTTAACTATAGGATGCCTATTAGCTTGAATTTATAAAATATAAAAAGTTATTTTTAAAAAAGTGTTGCTGTTGTCAAGTGTTAAGATTTCATGTTTTTACTTTTGTTTTAAATTTTAGACGGAGGTCATCCTTTCCACGACATTTCTTGGGAAAAGCACTGCAGCAGTGGGCTACGCTAACCATCCCAAAACTCCACCAAATTCCACAAGAGTCGACCACCTCATTCTCAACCAAATGAGAGAACAAGCAAGGGTGAGAGCCTGAAATTAATTGCTTCCATGCTGCCATCTGCAGGTGGATTTTGTCACAACAGCCTTGTTATGTTCTGAAGGTGATATTTGCAGCTTTATTTTGCACACCCATAAAAAATGCGTCAACATCAATATTTTTAAACCAATTCATGTTATTTTGCCACCCAGCAAAAGCTTATGTATACATATACATTGGCACCGCTGGCGTGTTCTGACGATTTATGCTGCCTTGTTACTGCAGCACAAGTTTCATTACAAACAGGGTAGACTGTACTGGAAAAACATGGGGAGCATATTTTGATACTCTATTATAATATCTTTATATAAGATTTCAGGGGCAGCGTATTTCAATAGACCAATATCCCAAATCTCCCTTTAAAGGTACATTTTGAACAGATAAAAGATGTGTGATAATTTGCAATTAATCGCGATTAATTATTGTAATCGATTGACAGCCTTACTTTGTATACATTTTGTCTTGTGCTGCATTATACAATGACATACAGTTTGTTAAAATAAAATGAACTAAAATGAAAGGAGGAAAGTTAATCTTTTAGATTAATCGGTAAAATAGTCTATAGATTAATCTATAGAAAATGAGTTGGTAGTGGCAGCCCTGGTGATGGCTTATTAATAAGCACTGTGTCCTTGTATGTAGAATATCATATTAAGAAATTAATTTCTAAGACTGAGGGGTATTATAAAGGGTTGATTACGTTGGTGTGTTGCAGGTGGCGAGCCTTCTGGACAGAATGGAGTGTCTGTGCAACACTCCCCTCCATATGAACATCCACACAGCACTGAGCAGGCATCATATGGCTATTTGCATCACCCAGACGAGACGCAAGGAGGAGATTGCCATGATGTCCAAACACCAGCGGCAGAGAGCTCATTTCACAGAAGACCGAGGTAACTCATATTGCAGCAGTAGGCATATGTTCTTTTTTCAAACGCTGCCGGTCCTAACTCGCTGTCTCTGTTTCATAGACACCTTGTTGATGGTCATCGCACTGAAAGACCTTGCTGCTACCACGAGGAAGATCCGCACAGCCCTGTGGTGTGCTCTCCAGATGACACTACCGAAACCTGTCAAGAGGCAGGACAACCATGTTAACAGGGAGGCCACACACAGAGAGAGGGGCTCCTCTCCATTTGAGGGATACTCTTTTAAGTTATGATTTAGCAGGCAATAAGCACGAGTTAAAGGTCTCGATTAAATTAAAACCACTCCAGAATGCCCTGATTATCCATTTCCCATCGGCAACAGGGTGATGTTAGAAACTAATGTTACCTGCAAGTCTATAGTGACATTTTACCTGCAACACAGCGATCACTGCAGAATATGAGATGAGCAATTTGAAGCTTGATGATGGCTGCACTTCAGGTTCAGGTGGCTAACTTCTGTTGTGTGGGAGTTGCATGAAATGTAATTTATCCTGCTGCATCATAATTTCATTTAATTAGTGTCAGTTCCATATTAACGTGAATCTTGCTCCATCACCGTTGTATTTAAAGGCCCTATTTATGAGGAAGATTTCAGTGAATTCTTCAGTTTTAGTTATTTATTGGAATGTATTGGAACCTCAGTTCTGGGTATTCCCAAGCAATAATTGAATCATAAGGGCAGTTTAAAATTAACATGCTAAATATTAAAATATTTTCGAAAACGTTCTAATTAATTTCTGCAGCTTCAGTTTTTCTTATGTAACCTTAACATGTTGTAATCAGAAAAAAAGTTTGAACTGATACTCTAAAGAAAGGCTAAAGAAATGTTCAATGTTTTAAATTTAAGTGTATGCATTAATCACATTTTCATCAGTGAAATGTAACATAGCTAAGTTAAAAAAAATAATTCCCTGGATGCTGTCAAGTCTTTGAAGACTGGCTCTTTATCACTAGTTTAAAATGAACATGCTAAATTATAAAATGTTTTCTGAAATGTTCCAATTAATTTCCGAAACTTATTTTTTTCTTCTGTTATCTCAACACTGGAATCAGAAAATTTTTATCTGTTATTTTGGTCAAAAGTTTGAACCGTAACAAAAGATACTGAAACTTTAAAAATTCAGCGTTATAAATTTAAATGTATTAATCACTTTCTATTAGATACGTGTAAGAAATATTCCCATCAGTGAAATGTAACATAGCTAAGTTAAACAATAATTCCCTGGATGCTGTCAAGTCTTTGAAGGCTGGCTCTTTATCAGTAGTTTAATATGAACATGCTAAATTATAAAATGCTTTCTGAAACGTTCCAATTAATTTCTGAACATTTTATTTTTTTCTTGTTATCTCAACACTGTAATCTGCTATTTTGGTCAAAAGTTTGAACTGTAACAAAAGAAACTGAAACTTTAAAACTTCAGCGTTTTAAATTTAAACCTATTAATCACACTTTCCATCAGATAATTTTCAGAAAATGATCAAATATTATTCTCATCAGTGTGACAGTTTGTCAGCTAGGGACCAAAGCTTGTATCCATTACAAAGCTACGTCAAGCAACAATTCTCTGGCAGCGTTAGTCTGTTGACTTATTCCCCGACTACACTTTGTGAATGAGTTGTCCAATGCCCTGCCATTTTAATGTTCATGTTGTTCTTGTTACTGTTGTTCTGTAAAAGGAAAATTTTTAAATAAAGCAATCCAAATTGCTGAAAATGTTTTTTTTTATTTTTATTGTTATTAATTCCAAAAGATGATGAACCTCATTATAAACATTCAAATTATGGTACATGATAGATTTGAGGTATAATTTAGCAACCGCTCCTTTGTTTTTATGCTCGGACAAAATGCATAGACGGTGAAAACTAAAGCATCAAAATGACATGAACACTTGCCTTTAGTTACAAGTTGTGGAGAAATGAAAGGCATATTGGCACAGAGGATAACAGCACAAACTCTGGACTGAGTTGTTTACAAGCATTCCTCCACTTTTACCGTGATCAATCCATTTGTGTTTCAAGTGTGTATACTTTGATCATTTCAGTGGTAACTGTGTCGAAGCATGTTTCACACTCAACATACTGACAGACTTCATTTCTTTTGATCAATGACACAAGACTGACTGTCACGATCATCCTCATATAAAGATTTGCAGCTTTATTCCTAGATATCAGAAAATAAGAATCAGGATTTTGAACCTGAACACTATCTGGTAATTTGTTCCTTACACATATGAAGAGTTATAAACATGGAGGGTCTGACGAATACATGTTCACATACTGAATGTGCCAAATGAGGTTCAGTTAAAAAGAAGCAATGACTTGTTTTTCATTTCTGTCTCGTAACAAATCCTTTTCCACGTAAAAAGTGTCCTTTCTCTCGGTTTTATCTTTTGCGTTCGCCTTTCTGTGTACGCTTCTTCTCCTTCTCTTTACGGTCTTGTTTGGCCAGTTTGTCCTTCTCCCGCTGCATCTTGTCCCCTTCCTTCTTCTTCTGAGAGTCTTCGCGAGCCTGGTCCCGCTTCTGCTTCTGTCTGTTCAGCACCTCCTCCACGTTGGTGTTCTTAAACAGGGCTGACAACGTACAGTAAAGGACAAACGCAAAAGTACTCTCTGCTTATGTATCATGTACTACATATTACCACTATGGTATGGAGGTGGAAATGATTGGAGCTGTGTATCGTGTAGTCAGGGTTAATGCAGCTATTGCATTATCCATTCATATTGCAATTAGTAACACTGAATTCCATGTGACTTTAAAACGGTCATACGGCTTTAGAAAGGATACACTTTTCATTTCCAGCAAAGTTATTTCCACATGCTGGCTCCTCTTCTTCGGCTTCAGTGCTTTTGTCAAGGAATGAACTGACAACTTAAGGGACAGAACTGAAGCAAACATTCACTAGATGAGACAACATGGACAGTCATTACATTACAATTTGTAAAAAATAAAGGATATTCCTCGTCGTCTGTCACATTAGCGTACTGAGCAAGCAGGGCTTCTTTCCTTTTCTTCGTCTCCTTGGACACCTCCTCGTGTTTCACCGTAATCTGAGCTTGTTTTTCTATCAGGCTGGCGATGGCCTGGACCTCAGCTACGGGAGAGGAAAAACAGAACACAGCCAAGCTGTACATAAACCACAATAACATGTAGTACCTTCACTTGCATTAAAAGTACTGTTAATATGAAGGTACATGAACAGAAGGAGCCACTAGGGCACCCATCTGAGCTCAAGACGGCATACACATCCTTATGGTTGTGTACAGAGCAAACAAGCTCTTTCCAGTAATGACACTGACAAAACAAACTTCCATCCTATCACAAAAACTTTTGTGCACTCTCAGTCTCAGGGACTGTTTTTGTTTAGTTCTTTTTTTTAGGACACGTTAATCTTTCCGGGAGACTAAAGTGTCTTTGTGCACTCTGCTCCAAACTCAAAGCAAATGATTTTTAAACTCAAAGAGCTAATCCCTCTGTATGTTTAACTGGTATTGATGCATGACTCAGTAGCAAGCTGTCTTTGCTCTGTTTAGTCAAGATTTAAATGAGTTGACGAGCCTGCTGGCTTTATTTTGGACTGCTTATATGAAGTCTTATACGACTATATAACTTTCTGTGCAAGTTTGGACTGCATCCTGTTCTTATTTCCATCGATGTATGGTTGCATTATTATAACTGTGCAGTCCTGTGTGTGGATTTTCTGCAAGATTTTGCTGCCAACCTTGATAACTTTGTTCCCTGAACTTTTATTCGTGAAATCTTACATGCCAATGAGATTGTGAAGGTGTATGAATCAAAAGTTACATAAATACCATCATCATCACTTTTGGCTGCTGATTTGTCGTGCCAATCTGTCCACTGCTTGATGATCTCTTTGCAGACATCTTCCACGGAGTCCTCATCCTGCACACAAAAGGACAAATAACACAGTTAAGTACTAACAGTTCATTTTATACACTACACAGCAGCTTACCATCCAAACCAGGTTATTAATGGATCAAGCATCAACACAGCCTGTGACGAGGCATAGTCAGGTGCTTTAGTGACAACAGTAGCACCCACTGGATTCAGTCACAGCCAGTACATGATGCAAACAGGGGTACTGTGATCCCATTTTTGGGGTTATCTGCCAGAGGCTGATAGTATTCAGCATGACTACCAAATTGCACAAGGATATGAAAACTGCACATTAACAGTTTTTGCATTATGTGAATTGTGTGAACAGTAAGTATTATTCCTAATTAAGCTAATAACGGCAGGTAAACTGACAGTCTACCAAAAGCTCATCACACACATATATACACATATGGTTAGATAATTCAGTGTATATATCAATACTACAGTATAACAGGTGTATAAATGGTTAACCAGTTACCAACATGCATCTCTACCAAAAATAGCACCTTTTCTTAGCCGAATTTGTCCAAAAACACCTAAAGGAACTGTGCTATTGTGACGACCTCTCACACTCTTACTCTACTGACTGAGTGCTTTGCTGCAGCCTTTGCAGATCCAGGGAGTAGCTGGTTGGTGTAGCATGACTGATCTCTCTCCTACTTACACACCCTACCAGTTAGTTGATATGTTTGTTAATTTGAGTTAAATACATTACTTGATATTGATATATCTGTGTGGCCTCCCTTTTTGTTGCCAGCCTGGAGCCAGGTGCTAACTGCTATATTGAGCCACATATGTTGCTGAATTGGCTTTTAGGTGTCAGGAGAGAAGAAGCTCATATCACTGCCTGTAGGTTTTTGGACCTTAGTTGAAGAAACATTAACGATGATATTTCGCTCCATAAAATGACAGCTGACACATGCAGCGCTGTGACTTGGCAACACAAGACAGACAGACAGACAGACAGACAGACAGACAACACATGAGGAGAGACAGACAGGCAGAAACACATGAGGACAGACAGACAGACAGACAGCAACACATGAGGAGGGAGAGACAGACAGACAGACAGACAGCATGAGGAGAGACAGACAGACAGACAGACAGGCAGCAACTCATGAGGAGGGAGAGACAGACAGACAGACAGACAGCAACACATGAGGAGAGAGACAGACAGCAACAGACAGACAGACAGACAGCAACACATGAGGAGGGAGAGACAGACAGCAACACATGAGGAGAAAAAGACAGACAGCAACACATGAGGAGAAAAAGACAGACAGCAACACATGAGGACAGACAGACAGACAGCAACACATGAGGACAGACAGACAGACAGCAACACATGAGGACAGACAGACAGACAGCAACACATGAGGACAGACAGACAGACAGCAACACATGAGGACAGACAGACAGA
>CAKAOH010033795.1:0-14227 GCA_916701665.1 Sebastiscus tertius
CCAGTTGTTCTAAGAGTAGCGTAGGTCATCTGGAGCAGAGCCAGTGTGTAGAGTGTGTGTGTACGTGGGAAGTGAGTGGTGAAGCAAGAGAGAGAGAGAGCGGCAGCGACGGCAGCGAATAACGTCATCGACTCCGGCCCAAGCAGGAAAAGTTAACAGTGTTTGGTTTGTCCGTTCTGGGCTACTGTAGCAATCCAGGACCCACTCTCTATGTAGATATAAACGGCTCATTTTAAGGTAACAAAAACATAGCGGTTCTTATTTTCAGATGATCATACGCTAAAAGCAAACATACTTATTAATATTATATTCCATTTCTGCCAATAGATCCCCTTAGTTGTTACACACTGGTCCTTTAAGCTCGAATTCCTCGAGGAATTTGTGCCATAATAAAGGCTTTAAACTCAAGACCTCTCCACAAGATGGGGCTTGAAGATTATGCAATAATGCGGGCGTCAATTTAAGGTCTTTCTCATCAGTCAAACTCGTATCTGTGTATCTTATTTCATCATCTCATCGGTAACTGAAGCAGCACACCCCCACCAACGCAGATGCTTTTGTTTTTTTAATGCAGTGCTGGTTTTGGTCTGAACACCCAGTAATGAAAAAGAAAGAAACCTCCGTACACTTTAATTATGAACTGTTGCATTCCAGTGGTAAAGTATTACATTAGGGTTTTACTGTCGGCCGTACACTTTGATGACATGTAATCATATTCATTGCTTTTGTGGCTGCAGGCCAAGCTGCGGGAGATAAACATGTCAGCAGTGCGGTTCATGGAGGAGCTCGGCGAGGACCGGTTCGGCAAGGTTTACAAGGGCCACATGTACGGCACCGCACCTGGTGAGCAGACACAGGTGGTGGCCATCAAAACATTAAAGGACAAGGTCGACGCCGCTCTCGGCGAGGAATTTCGCCACGAAGCCATGCTCCGCTTACACATACAACACCAAAATGTCATCTGTTTGCTGGGTGTGGTCACCAAAGAGCAGCCGATGAGCATATTCACCTACTCCGGCCTCGGCGACCTGCACGAGTATCTGGTGATGCGCTCCCCCAACTCAGATGTCGGCAGCTCAGATGATGACAAGACGGTCAAATCCACTCTGGAGCAGGCTGATTTCCTTCATGTTATCACCCAGATTGCTGCCGGGATGGAGTACCTCTCCAGCCAGCAAGTAGTCCATAAAGACATCGCTGCCCGAAACATTCTGGTCTTTGACAAACTCAGCATCAAGATCCAGGATCTGGGCCTGTTCAGAGACATCTACTCTGCTGATTACTACAATCTCATGGGCCCAAGCCCTTTCCCCATTCGCTGGATGTCCCCAGAAGCTATCATGTACGGCAAATTCTCCACCGACTCTGACATCTGGTCTTACGGTGTCTTGCTGTGGGAGACTTTCAGCTACGGCCTGCAGCCGTATTGCGGCTACTCCAACCAGGATGTGATCGAGATGGTGCGCAGCCACCAGCTCCTGCCTTGTCCGGACGACTGCCCCGCCTGGATTTACACCCTCATGCTGGAGTGTTGGAGTGAATTCCAAGCGAGAAGGCCTCGCTTCAAGGACATCCACACACGCCTGCGCTCCTGGGAAAGCCTGTCCAACTACAACAACTCCGCTCAGACGTCTGGCACCAGCAACACCACCCAGACCAGCTCTCTCAGCACCAGCCCTGTTAGCAACATCAGCATGAGCACAGCGAATGCATCACGCTACACCAGCCCTAAAAAGAGCTTGCCGTTCCACCAGCCCCAGTTCATACCCATGAAGGGTCAAATGCATCGGCCGATGGTGCCGCCGCAGCTCTACATCCCCGTCAACGGATACCACCCCATGCCAGCTTACCCATACCTGCAGAACTTTTACCCCATGCAAATACCCATGCCCATTCCCCACCAGCACCAGCACCAGCAGATGCACCACCCGCCACAGATGGTTACGAAAGCTGGTTCTCACCACAGCGGCAGTGGATCCACATCTACCGGCTACGTCACCACTGCCCCTTCCAACACGTCTGTCACAGAGCGAGCAGCTTTGCTAAACGAGGACTCCACCAAGACCAAGGATGAGGACTTGGCCGACAGGGCGTCCCACGAAGAGCCGGACCAAAACAAGGACTCGTTAGTGCCTGAAACAGAATTGCTAGGTGACAATGACCCTCCACAGACTGACGAACTGGTGATACACTTGTCAGACACATAAAGTGTGGTGCTGTTTGAAGAACTGAAATATTCTGTGAGCTGAGCTTGCCAAAAAAAAATCAATAAGCAGCATAAAATGAAGTGGAACAGTGACTGAATGTTTTTTTTTTTACGAGTTTCTTAGATTGTACTGGCACATTTGAATGTCAAGTGTGTCTCATGTTTGCACCTCTCAAACTCAACTCAAAATGAATCTTCTACAGACCTTGTTTTTATAACGTTGCCGTTCAGAGGAATTCATGTTCTTGCCGTTGCTGTGCAACACAAAACAATTTCTTATCCACAAATACGTAGAGGTTGCCTCTCTATTTTCACTCGTAAGCAAAGCCATTCACTGGGAGGCGATAAGGGTGTGATTCACGCACGGATGTATAAAGAGGACTGGATACAGCGTTGGAGGCGGGGCCCCGTTCATTCCTATGAAAGTTGCTCAGTGGCACATGATGCCAAAATGGCTCGACTTCCTGCGATCTTCCGCATCCATTGGGCCCATGGAGCAGGCGCTGTAGCGTCCGCTCGGTCACATGACTTAGTCACAGCCGTCATGTTGTCATCACAGCTTGCTAACTCCGCCTCCCAGCCCTCCGTCTGGGTCTCATTCACATGAGCGGAGGAAGGGAAATAACTCTGGATTCAGCTATTAGTGCATTCCACAACTTTTAGGACCTAATGATTTAAATAAGGACTGTTCAAGTGTTCGTACTGGGAGGTTGATTCACCTCAAAAAAACAGACGATTCTTTCCCAATGTAAGTCTATGGGAAAAAGTCTTTTTGGGCCCAATGGCATCACGTGACGGACACGAAAGTTATAGTATCGCCGTTTGGCCACTACGGAAATTGGGATCAACGACCGGTGCTCTTCCTGGGGGCCTTGGATTCATGCCCCCAGCGCCCACCCTCCCAACTTCAGATACCACACCCCTCTATACAGGCACCCTGACCTATCAGAAGGAATTGCTAGTTCAACAAAAAGTGAGATGATCTCTCACCCTCCTCACTCACAATGCCAGTTGGTGTTTATCGTAAGACACAACCAAGCCAGAGGTATTGCTACCAGAACCCAGAACTGAACCCAGGTTTCTGTAGTGATGACGTTTTGCTCGTTGTGCACCCCTTAATGACATTTTTTTTTATTTTTGAGGTTATTATTCTATGGTTTGTGAACACCACAATCATAGAGCAAAAGAATGTATGATGAATAGAAATGCTGTAGCAGTTTTGAAAGAAACAGGCTATGGGTACCTTTGTTAATAATTATACTCACCAAGATGTTTTTTCCATCAAACTAAACAAAAAATATGTTTTTTTTCCTCAGGCCAAAGTTCCCACATGACTTATTTCCCACAAGGTTGATACTTTTAACATCAACTTATAACCAAATTGTACACATTTGTAATTCATGTACTTTGGTTTGAACATTTTATTTGTTTATAGTTTTTTTCTTTATTGGTGAAGATTCTTAAGCCTGGTGTTAGTACAATGTCCTTTCCACCACATGTTTGCTTTGTTTAAGTAGTTTTTTTTTTGCTTACCATATAATGTGTACATCCATCTATGGAGTATCGAATAAAGTCATATGAAAAAACAAATGGTGTATTTCTCCTCGGTAAGAGAAGGATGTCATGTCCTCTCACCTGATTATATATGGTCATCATCCATCATCTATCATTACATGTGCAGAGAGTCTAATATATGGTGCACTGCGCAGTTAAGTTACATTAGGCCAAAAATATACTTAGTAGTAATATACTTGTAGTGAAGAAATACATGTATTGCTGATAATAATAAAAGAATCTAAACAACTCTCATTTACAAATACTTTATATATTGGTTTGTTGGGATTATCCGTCCATTATCTGTAACCACCTGGGGGCTGGAGCCGATCCCAGCTGACATTGGGCAAAGGCGAGGTACACCCTAGTCAGGTCGCCAGACCATCACAGGGCTGACACACATTGAGACAGACAACCATTCACGCTCACGATTTTAGGGCAATTTTAGGGTCAACAATTAACCTGCATGTCTTTGGACTGTGTGAGGAAGCCGGAGAAAACCCACGCTAACACGGGGAGAGCATGCAAACTCCACACAGAAGGGCCCCAAGCCAGATTCGAACCTATGACCCTCTTGCTGTAAGGCGACAGTGCCAGTCTATTCAACAAGTGTGAAAAAAAAACAGACTGCAGGGCCCAACACATTTAAACTGTCCTCATCTATTAAGCCATTCACACCACCTCACAATTAAAAAAGAGTGTGAGGTGACAAGCTGGACTCCTTCCTGGACGGGAAGACTGATGGAAACCTTTCAAAATTGTTAATTTTAAAGAAACGAGATAGAACCAAATCCAATCCAAATTTATTTATAAAGCACATTTAAAAACAACAAAAGTTGACCAAAGTCCTGTACAATTAAACACAAAAACAACACAATAAAGAATTTTTAAAATGTAAAACCAACAGGACATTAAAATAATAAAAGTGTTAAGACCAATAGGAAAGGAATATGTATCTGAATAATACTTTCATATTAAACACCATATTGATTGAAAGGTCTTTTTTTCTCAAAACATCAACTGTGTATTTATTAGGGAATACTGGTTTTATCTCCTGATCTCAACACATGAGGTGTGTCCAAGAAGTTGGATGTCAAACAGAAGAATGAATATTCTCTGCCAGACATATAGTGGGTGTCAAGTTTGTTTTTGAAATTAACAGGATAAACATAGAAGCTATTTGGATATAGTAAATTGTATATAATGTAATGAAACATAACATGAGGTCATCATAGTATTTTAAACTGCAGAAAGAATCTATCTCTATATACCAACCACTGCAGGAACAAAGTACAGTACACTCTTGGCCTGGCTGAACACCAAATACAGGCATCACAAACCAGAGAGACTCACAACCCACTGTTGTTGAAGTAGATTCAACACAAGTGTCCTCTATAATAATTGCCAAGGACATTCAGGCTGGAGAAAGGCTCGGAGCACTCAACCTCACCATCTAAACATTTGGGAACAACTAGGAACTCATGCACTCTGGAATGCAGCAGCCATCTTAACGCTGAACCTCCAGGTACAAGCAGGTTTACACCAGCTATCCAACAGTGACCTCTAGAGGTGTTGGTGCAGTATGATGAGCAAATGAAGTGATGCAACACAACACAGAGTTGGATGATAACAGGTCACCCAGTTATTAGCCAACAACATCTGGGTTGCACACATGCACAAAAAATAAATTTAAAAAAATTATGATGCAGAGTATACTGCAGCGGATATAAGGGAAATCCTTTGCAGACCCACGAGTCTCCCCTTTACAGACATGCCCACTTTATGATAATCACATGCAGTTTTTTTCATGCAGTATTAATGTGTTATTTTTTGCCTATTCTAAAATGGTGTGTTTGAATATTTCTGCATACTGGGGTCCCTAACAGTCTTGAATTACATAAATTGGGTATCACTGTAAATCTGAGACTCTTGTGGATCCAATGAGCTCAACTGTATTCATGTGTGATGATGTTAGTCCCCAAAGGGGGGCATTTCATTGAAGTGAGACAATTTTTTTTAAAATTTAACGTGACTGTATAAAATGACCTGTGGTGACCTCTAGGATAATCACAGCCTCATGAAACTTTACAGCCACAAACTAGAGACCCAGAGCATTCAGAGGATGGATGGGTGTCTGAGTCTGAGCAGTTTACACAACAGAAGTGCTCGCCATCTAATCGTCGAAAAATGCAATTCTTGCAGAAATCTCCAACTGTCAAAAATTTTTGATACCAAATCACAGCATGGTTTTTTCTATGGTGTTCCTCAAGGTCTTGGTGTCTTAATGTGGTATTTTGGAGGGATTGTTGATCATTTTTTATCAATTCTCGAGTGGTAAAATTTTTTTAAATTTAGCACTAAATCTGTGTAAAAAATGATATCAACCCAAACATTGCTGCAACAACTTATGAGACATAAAAGAGCATGGGGATGGAAATCACAATGTTCTAAACCCTTACACACTTTTACAATTAATTTTAAATAATTAATTAATTCATGTTTATTTCTGATTTATGACTAGAACAACTTGACACACAGTGCTGAGCTGCATCTCAAATTAATCTTCAGGTTCCCAACTTTCAGATGATGTACACCACTTCTATGTGACATCTACTATTGACTATTGTGAGTCTCAGGGGGTTAAGAGTAGTAATATAAACATTAAATATGTCTGTAAGATTTCTTAAAATCATAAAAATCAAAGTACTGTGTCGTGAACTGCCGCACCTAAAAGCTCCACACGCTTTGTGGATGACGACATACAGTTTCTATGAGACTTGAGCTCTCTCTGCTGAAGCCAAGAGTCATTGGCTCAAATTGGAAAATGCTGCATTCCGATTGGCTGCAGCTGCTGTCATTTAATATCACACTGCCAATACACTTAAGCAGTGACCTACTAACACAGATCCAGTCTGTAGCCACCTTTAGAGGAAAAAGCCAAGAGGAGGAGAGAGCCAGGTACTTCACAACTTGTAGGATTTCGTCGACAGTTATTTCCTTTATTATCTAACGGGGAACATAAACTTCTACTCTGCTTGACACGCAGTGGAGAACCACACCAAACCCTCAACCAGGTGCTAGAAAAGGTACAGTTTTTTGATTATATTTAAGGTTATAACATTAGGACTTATTCCTTCTTGTTCTTCTTCTAGTGTTCCTGCGGGATGGTGTTGTGTTTACGTGTTCGGAAGAACGTCCGTGAATCACAGTAGCGCATTAGCTAGCTTCTAATTCTGTTTCACGTAACCTCTGTTTTTCTTGCGTAACGTTACTAAAAACCCACTTAAAATGTAGAATAACCACGTTAATATTCACAATAAAGGTGCTTAAGTTCGAGGTGTGTTGGCTGTTATTAGTTAACGTTAAACTGTAACGTTATTAGTAGTTTGCATGTGTATTACTGCTATAAAAGCAGGCTAATGGCCGGTTAATGAGACTGAATGTATCGAACTGTATCAAGGCACGGAACGTTCACGTTCAGGCCCGGCAGCAGGAGTTTACAGATTGCAACACAACGTTCTGAACTCAGAATTCGAAGTGTTGTCAACAACGTTCTAAACAAACCTCAGTGGCTGCTGTCGTTGTGTGACGGTTATGGGAACAGTAAGTTAATGGTTACCAAAGCAACGTCCTCTGTACTGTACTTTAGCCGACCTCACGGTACTTTTTTAGGGCGTAGAGAGACCAGACAGACCCCCTCGCTCTCCAACCGCCACACTGTCATCATGAGTAAGCACCATAGAAGACAGCAGCACTGCGATGATGTCAACACAGTCAATGGACACATTGTCTGTTACACGCAGTGTTGAATATCTAACTGACATATTTATTAAGATATATTTTAAGTTATACGCAGAGCAGAACAAACATGTTATTGCCACACATTGATGATGTCTGCAGCCGTAGAAATGTCTAGTATAGTCGGAGGCCTGGGGGAGTTTATTGTGTTTTAGTGACACAATGAAATAATCTGGGACAATAGGACGTGTTGACGGTCCGCTGCGGGCCGAGCCGGTCCGGGCCGATCCCTGAACCGACGGCTGAACTCCCGCTCCACTACACCCCCTAAATCGAGCTCACGTTGCGGTAATATTACCACCCATTTTTATCACGTGTGATCCAGATTTAGTCTTGTTGTCATATGTTGTTGCCTTGTTAGAAAAGATCCTCGCATCCAGCTCCAGCTGCGTTGTATAAAATCTCAACATCTGTAAAATCTTTCTCCATGTGATCTCAGAAAATAGACAAAGAAAACAATCCAAAGAGTTGATTAGTAAATAGTACATGGCTGTTATTTCAAATGGTAAAACTAGAACAAATTCACAGAATTGCAAGTTGCTTAGTAGACTACATAAGAACTGACATTGGGCTTGTTGAGGATCATATTAAATCTCATTAAGCCACAAGTCCATTCCTTGGGAAAGGTACCAGGCTGTATTTTAGTCTTTCATTTAGTAATCATGTTCTCCCTTAATAATTTACTTTCTAAATATAGACTCTTGCTAAGGACAAAATGAGGACACAAAGTTAGGAGAGACATTTATTTGGGACATTTTACCACAGCCCTAATCTTTATTTCTATTATTTATTTTATTAATAATATTTTATTATATAGGGGAATGATTGTTAAAAATTAAGTAGTAAGAAAAAAAAAAGTTAACAACAAAAAATCAAATAAAAAAGCCCTTATAAATTAAAAGGAAAATACAACTAATTTGTGAGGGAAATGTCTTTATTTGTTGATTTTTGGGTTTGCTGGAAAAAAAATAAAATAATGCCTGACATTAAGTGATATATTTGACTTAAGGACATCTCTGAGTACATACATGCTGAAAATCAAACATTTTTACTGTATTCATTTAGAGATTTTCCAAGGTTAAAGTCCCTAGAAGTGTATGATTCAACTTAAAAAAGTTAACAAAAATTGCAATAAATCGTAATATTGAATCACAATACTTAAAAATCGCAATACATTTCAAATCAGGAGATAGGTGAATCGTCCCAGCCCTAGTATCTACATTCACATTGTATCATCTGAGAGGGAGATGTATCTACCTTATGGGAAATGCGTTACTTTAGAATATCGTTAACTTGAAAATTTGTTTCAACTTGACACTGACATAACTTCTCTCATTGTCTGTTATTCCACAGATTTTCTCCACTCAAGTGGATTAATCCAACGTGCCAGCTACTACTGCTGCAGCCAAGCATTATGGTGAACAGTTAAAGACCTATGAACATATTGACAGCAGTCAACAGTAATAATATGCAATCAATCAAGCAAGAGGTGGACTCCAGTGAGTCGTACAGTGGAGAGGATGCCCTGGTCCTGGCTTTACAAGGGGCTAACAGAGACGCGACGGGCCACCAAATCTCTGCAATCCCTTTCAAGGGTAAAACCAGCTGTCGCAGGAAAAGAGAGTTTATCCCAGAGGAGAAGAAAGACAACCTTTACTGGGAGAGGCGTCGCAAAAACAACGAGGCGGCCAAACGCTCCAGAGAGAAGCGGCGCATAAACGACATGGTGCTCGAGAACAAGCTGATGGCCCTCGGAGAAGAAAACGCCTCACTCAAGGCTGAGCTGCTGTCGTTGAAGCTGAAGTTTGGCCTGGTGAGCTTGGCAGCGTACGCCCAAGAAGTCCAGAATATATCCAGCTCCGCCAATATCGACCTCTACCAGGAGTTTGTTCCACCCAATGCTGACCAGAGTTCTTCCAGCAGGGTTTTGGAGCCTCTTCACGTAAACAGCAGCTGCATATCGGTCATCAAGCATTCACCTCACATGCCCGAGACAACTCAGGGCAGCTTTAGTATCTGCAAGCAAGAACCAGCAGAGAACGGCAGCTACGCACAAGAGAGGAGTAGTCCCTACGAACTCTATAGAAACTACATGGCCAGCCCTTTGTCCGGAGTCTACTCCCAGCCTGCTTCATTCCTGCAGCTCGTGAGGTCGTCCAGTAACTCCCCCAGGAGCTCAGATGATGGCGCTGTGAGCAAATCATCAGACGGCGAGGACGAGCAACAGGTCCCCAAAGGGTTGACGCCGTCTGTAGCTGACCCGAGAAGCGTCATCGTCTCCACGCACAAAGTGCCGGATGCCAGTTCTTCGGCTTTGCCCCATAAACTGCGGCTCAAAGCCAGAACCATCCAAATCAAAGTGGAGGCCGTCGACCCCGAGTACGAGTCCTCTGGAAAGTCCTCCTCTCCCGTCAGGTTTTCAGAGGGAGGATACTACCAGACCGCTCACGACTCTCCAGAGTACGCCCAGTCCTCCCCGTGCCCTTTGTCATTACAGGTCACCAACATGCAAGACTGGACCCACCAGTCTGAGCAGTGGCATAAAAGCAGCACAGAAACGCTGCCCAATGGCTGCCAACTAACCACGAGCCCCGTCTCAAACATTGTGGCCGTGAAAGAACACTCAGACGCCGAGGACTCGTACCAGGGCCCCGCCGACCTGTCTGCAAAAGCTGTCTCTCTGAAAAGACCGATCACAGCACAGCAAGGGTCCGTGATAGAGTCGACCAAAAGCACAGCTGATCATCACGAGTCATTATCAAAAAGATTTTCCTTTGAATGACCTTTTTGTATTATTTTTTTTTTTTGCATTTCCACTGTATTTGTTGTTGCACTGTGTGGTCGATATCGGTGTTAAACAATGTTTTGATTATCCAACTTTTTCAGTCCCGACACCGAGTACCGATACGTAGTGATGGCGAGGCGAAGCTTCATGAAGCACTGAAGCTCTCCAGCAAATTGGTTCGACAAAAGGGTTCATTTCACGAGGCAAATAGTGTAAAACAGGCAGATATATTTTGTGTAACTATAGGAAAATGATAGATGGGAGACATTTTTTCGTTTTTGTTCAGGAATAATAAGTTCTCAACTGTATTTTGGCTTCGGGCGTCTTCGATGACGTCATCGGTCTAAAATGATACAAGCCTCGATACGCGCTTCACAGAAAACTTCCTGGATTACTCGACACACGCTCCGAAGCCTCGGCACAGCACGTTTCATCACAACCGATACCAGTGTTTAATTAATAGTCTGTACGCCTCACTGTGTGGAAGTGACTGAGATAATTCTTTTACGTGTAAGGACCTGTCTTTAACATTGCTTTCCTAACTTTGTAAAACAAAATGCGACAAATGAACACATTTCACATTAAGTTGTTAATCGATGATGTGAGACTGACATCCTTCATGTGTAGGATATTAACATATTAATACGTGTGAAGCTTTTATTTTTATCTTACCAAAATTATTCATGACTGCTGTCCCCGTCCCTCTGCCAATCAGTATACATCGACTATCACCGAACGCTGTTCTGCTTTGATTTTGTGGGTCAGTCAGGCCGGTATTTGCTTTCAAGCTGGTTTTAACTAATGTAGTATGGCTGTTGTATTCATTTGTATGTTGGTGTGGTGACAGGTTTAGTCCATGCCTCTGCTTTAAAGGGAATGTTCTGTAAAGTGTGCTTAATTTTATGGGTTTTTAATTTCTGAATAATTTCCAAGACATTACCTAGAGAGAATGTTGTAATTTGGTACTAATTATAGGGAAAATATATGTTTAATCTTTCAATTATAATTCAAATTAACTGCTGATGTAACCAAGAGATTATTTAGTCCAGTGCACAACGAGTCAGCTGAACATGGAAAAACTATGTAATTTGTCTGCAGACAAACATATAATTGAACATAAAGTTTGCAATATTACAGGTCCACAAATTTATATTATAATATTATATTCCGCTATTTCTCAATAGCTGGTAATTTATTTAATACATCTCCAGGAAAAGAACACAAAGTTAATTGATATACTTTATTTTCATGTCTGCTGATAAATAGATAATAATTGGCAAATAACTTCTTTGAAATTTCTTTAAATACTCTTAAATAATGTTTATAATAAAGTAATTTTCTATATATTTTGAGGTAAATATTGGGGTAATTTTGCACTAATTCCAAAGAAATTTCAAATAGGTAACTAATTATCACCTAATTACCATGAAATTTGCAGACCTGTAAAATGAAGTGTTACCCAATATTTACATGAATTTAGAAGCTTTTCTTTAAGGACACTTATTTTCCCTATAATTAATATCTTATATTACGGTTCTTTTCAGGAAAAATACAGCACTTCTGTTCTGTCTCGTCCTGGTTGACTAGTATGTTAACGCTGCTTCAACACTTCAGTAAACAATACGGTATACTTCTTGGACATGTTGCACTTAATGACAGTGAGTTGAAACAACTCACCTCACCACACACTTCTCCATTGTCTCTGCTCTAGTTTTAAAAGTTACAGATTTTGGCTTTAATCTAAGTTTAGTTTATCTTTTAAATTGCTGCTGCTGCAATTGCTTCACTGTTTGCCAAATAGCCATTGCTTCTCTTTTGTCTTTTAGTGGAATTTTTTGTTGATTATTTAGGCTTAAACCTTTCACGCTGTTGGTTACCTGAAAATGTGTGTGTGTGACACTGGCTGGAGAATTGTGATTACCATCTGATGGATGAATCCCTAGTTCATTTCAAAATAATGGTGTGCATTTATTGTCAAAAGTTTGGAGTATCTCTATGATGATGATGGTGGTGATGATGATGATGATAATGATGATGATGATGGCGGTAGTGGCGGTGATAATAACTCCATTCACCCAGCAGTCTGAAGTCCAGCAACCTGTATTTGAACACTTTTCTCAAGATTTATTGTAATGGTGAGTTTTTGTTTACAATAAAGGTCTTGTCACTGTATCAAGTATGTGTTTTTTTCTGTCTTTTTCTTTTGTTTGTTTGTTTTAGATTATCCAAATACACATCATTTCTACAAAAAAAGTCACAGTGGGACCCTGACCAAAAAGAAGTTTATTCAAGTGTGCTGTTAGTATACTTCTTTTAAACTTAAAATAAGCGAGTATGCTTTCAGTTGACTTTTTATGTACTTATCTCTTCTCTGATATGATGCCACAAAGTTATTTAATTTAATAATGAAACATTTAGATTGAAATCAGGGGGTATTATGTGCTTTCTGATCCTGTCTCATGCCTCCCCTTACGAAAAAAGTAGTAGTTTATTTTATGAAGTATATTTCCCAAGTAGCCTATACTTTATGTAGTAAGTATACTAATTTCAATGTACTAGTAGTATACTAGAAAGTGCACTACTTGCGACTACTTTTTAGTTTATAAAAGTATATTTTAAGTGTAAGAATAGTTCAAAAGAGCCACTTTAGGCAAACAAAAAAAGGAAAAATCTGTCTGGAGCCACAAAAGATATAAGCATTGCGATGAAGGTAACACAGTTTATAGTCTAAGTATAAAGCATATAAGTCTAATGCAGTGAGGGCCCAAGTGCAAATGTACTACGGAGTATTAGGGGCACATTGAGGGAGAAAACATCTGAGATTTACAGGATAAAGTCGTAACTTTAAAAGAAAAAAGTCATAATATTATAAAAATAAAGTCATAACTTTACGAGAATAAAAGAAAATAATTATCATTACTATTACTATTAATTATGACTTAATATATCATAATCATAATATTATGAATTTATTCTTGAAATCTCAGATTTATTTTTTTCCCTCATTGTGGCCCTAATACTCTGCCGTGCTGTTGTACCATAGACCTACAACAATGATAAATAAAAAAATGAAAATGTAAACAAAAAACGTGCCCCACAGGGAGCCACTGGAGAGAAGCTAAAGAGCTGCAGGTTGCAGACCCCGGGTTTAAACTAATATTTATATTCATTTATTTACACTAGTCTTGCATTTTTATTTATGTGTGCATGCATTTATATTATTTGCATAGAACCTATTTTTCAGCGTTATTATTATCAGCATTATTGTTATACATATTTCTTAATTATATTCTAGAACGGGAGCAAAACGTAACTAAAACGTAAACGTAATCAATAAAGTATTTCTGATTCTGATGTCTAATTCCTTGCCAGAGAGAGTGAAGTTCATCCCAAAGATAGCTGCAGTGTTTATAGCCTCCACCTTAACGAAGGGTGCTTCACTGAGCTGTGAGTGGGACTAGAGTGGAGGGAGTGGGGATCATGGTAGGGAGCGGATTGGAACTGTGCCTTTTTAATATTTGTCCTGCACAGCTGCAAATAAGTCACGTGACGTTAACACGTGACCGGGTTCAAAGTTGAAAGTCAAAGAACACACTGCGGCTCCGGCGTCCTCGTTCAATCACTATGGCGGTCCAAGCTGGACGCAGAGTCCTGTTGCAAGCCTTCCGCGTGCAGGCAGCGAGTCGAGACACCTGCAGGAGACAGTATGCTGTCCTCGGTAAAGTGTCTCCCTCGTCTCACCTCAACGGTCCCGGTACCGTAGCCGTGACGAGACTCTACAGCTCGGACAACAAGGAGGACCTGCGGGTCAGGTACCTGGACGGAGAGGACACAGGTGAGTCCTGCTCAGGTGTCGGTGTGATAATTAAAATGTTTTGTTGATG
>CAKAOH010033797.1:0-14510 GCA_916701665.1 Sebastiscus tertius
ATATACACACATATATATATATATATATATATATATATATATATATATATACACACACACATATATATACACACACATATATGTATATATATATATATATATAAAATTCATTAAGCAAATTACAATAAATAGATATTTAAAAAGAACATGCATGTAAATGGAAAAAAATAAACAAGTAATTTATGTTTGTTGTGCCAATAAATCAAACTAACAAATAAAAACAAATTAATAACAATATATTGCAATATCAAAGGATAAATGTAAAAATAAATAAATAAATAAATAAAAAATACATGAAGTAGAGGAGTAAATAAAAGGCAGAGTGTGAGTTACATCTATTATGTGTTGTTGTTGTTGTTGTTGTTGTTGTTGTCTCTTAGGCTGTGAAATGCACTGACATGACTGACTTTGACACTGTGCCATTGCTATCAATCCCATAATGTTATTCTAAAATGGGCCATTCTGCATAATGACTACTTTAACTTTGGTACTTTGAGTATATTTTGATGCTAATACTTTTTGTACTCCTATTTTTTAATTGATGACTTTGACACTGTGGCATTGCTACTTTATATAAGTAACTACTACTTCTTCTGCCACTGCTGATATGTAAACTATCACAGAGCCAAAGCAACACCGAGCAGTGATGTTGATGCCATGTTGTCTCTTACCGTCTATCATCTATAGAGATGTGTATCTTCTCTCTACACGGTCAGTATGAAGAAGTAATGTGGGGTAATGATTAGAGGTTGTGGTTAGGTTAGGTTATGTTCTGGTTAGGCGTCGCAGACAGGACTGGTCGGGATTAGAGCTAACATTTGTTTCAGGTAACGCTCCCGTTAGTTCAAGAGAAACGAAACTGAAGGGACTTCAACACTGAACACCGGGGGACTTCACGTTAGCTCCACTTGCACGTCTTTGTGAGCTACCTAACGCTAGCTGCTGCTGAGCCCCCGGTGGTCCGGTGGTCCGGTCCGGTCCGGTCCGAGCTGAGCCGAGCCGAGCTAGCGGCTAACGGGAGATAAATAACAGCCAGTTGTCAGCCAGCAGCAAGTCATTAAAACACACAACACAACCACGTCGACCAGAGCAACACAGGAGAGCGCGTATTGACTTACTTTGTGTGTCTTTAGAGTGGTATTAGTATGGTAGTTTGTGTTCCTCCGTGGTGCTGCTCTACATCATGTTTGTTCTTCACATCTTCACTCGGCCCTGCTCACAACAGCAACCACTGACGCCATGTTAATACACCACCCCGCTGCATTGTGGGAGTGTGCCACCAGTGATGATGAAGAGGGGCGTGAAGGAGGGTTGCGTTCATAGACCGCTCGGAAACGATACTGTAACTACAGTACTCCTTTTCTTTTCATTTCTTTTCTGTTTTTTTTCTTTCCTTTTTCTTTTCTTTTTCTTTTTCTTTTTCTTTCTTTTCTTTTCTTTTCTTGTCTTTTCTTGTCTTTTTTCCTCTTTTCTTTTCCTTTCTTTTCTTTTTTAATTTCTTTTATTTTCTTTTCGACAGAAAAGTACAGGGACACAATCTAAAAAATAAAAATTAAAGATAACGTAAAATAAGCTAAATAAAATGATTTTATCTGTTTTAAACTTGTATTACAAACAACTAAACACATTTAAAAACAAATAAGAAAACATATTATATCAAAATAGGGATATTTTTGATGGTTTTCTACTAGTATATATATACATATTCAGATAATGTAGTTATATTATTGAATTTTTCTCTTAATTTTCGTTTGTCTAAAAAGTTAAACACAATACATTTTTTTCTGTCCATATTTGAAGTAAAATGGACTGGAAACTGTTTTGGGGTGTTCAACAACTAGACTCCCTCGCTCTAATTTCCATAAAAAAGTAAGCCTTCTTCTTTTCTGGAAAAAAACAACAACATCAAATAACAGACTAAGTGGACATTTTTTCATCCTGATAATTTCATTCATAAATATGTGTGAACAGTACTCCCAGGGTTATGAAGAGCAAGACCATTCAAAATGTCTTGATTCAGAGCTCTCATCTCTTTTCTCTTCATGAACATATTGTATTATTGCCTACTCCAAAGATCTCAACTGAGATTGAGAGGTGTAGCAGACTTATTTTTTAAAAAAATTAAGCAAGTAGTTGTATCTTTCACTGTTCACTTTCTATGATGTTAACGTGTCGGTCAAAAAAGCATCTGTCATTTTACTAACCTGCACATAAAGATCACACAGCTAGTCGTTCAAAAGTTTCTCCCATTTACATAGCACATTTACATAGTCTTTAAAATTAAAATAAATAAAAAATGTGAATACTAATACAATGCAACCAAAAATAAATTACACTTTGAGAGTCAATTGAGGTTATCTATTTATTTATTGTGGCTTACAGTGTGTAGGCCATTCACTCAAACCAAAACTACATTTCAGACCACAGGATAAGACCAAAATAATCCTCAGTCTCAAGTCTGTGTAATTATTCTCTTGTTAGAAATGTGACATCGCCTAAATTCCCACACAAATGAAACCCAGTTTGTGAAAACTTTTCTTACAGAAGAACAAGCGTGTAATTAATATGCAGAGTTTAGGTTTTGTTCTGTATTTTTGGCATGTGTTCATTTGTTTTCCTCCAGAAAAAAAGTAGGCCATGGTGTGCATGCCTTCATTTGCCTAATGAGCTGAGAGTAAAGAGGCAGAAAAGTTTTTGTTCCAGTTCCAGCTCTTCTCAATTCAACACGCCTTCAAAATAAAAGTTTGAGACTCCTAATCTGCAATATAAATCCAACAAAAGTAAATGTCCTCCACTGGTTGTGGTGAAAGGAGCTTTCACAGCATTATCGGCTTTTACATCTTTGTAGCTTTCTGCGAGCTGTCAAATTCTATTTTATTTAAATTTTAGGCTGACAATGTTATTAAATGTCAATTAAAATTGTCCTTATGGGATAACTCTGGTTCATGTACTGTTTTACTGTGATCATTATCCCTAACAAATAAACTAAAATAATAAATTGTTTTTTTTACTACAAAACAAAAATAATGATGAAAAGTTCGAATGGTAGAAAATAGCCTATGGCAGGTCATAATTATTAACCAATAATTAATAATTTATGAGATAGTAAGTCAGAATTGTGAAATGATAAGTCAGAATTCTTAGATACTCAGTCAAAATTAATTTTTTGACTTATAACTTTGTCAAAACATTAATGTGCTGGGACACAGTCTCAATAATAATGACAAATGACAAACAATGCAAATACATCTAAATAAGTAAATAAATATCAAATGTGTTTTGTAACTGCATTTCAAGAAGAAAACAATGAATTACAAATTTGCCTTACTATCTCACCATTTTCCACTTAATAGACTATGTCAAATTTATAAAATATTTGGTTGTAGGTTTTTACTTTAAAAGTCACAGTTCTTTTATTCAGTATCACTATTTTAGAGAAACTTTAATATTATGTATTTATCATCTCATAATTTTGATTTACTCACATATTTATTTTGAATTTTTACCTTAAAAGTCATACTTTTGAGTCAGTAGACCTAAATTTCCTTTTTCTTTTTTTTTTTATCAAATAATACATTTGTTAATTGTTTTTTAATCAGACTACATAATTAATTTCTCAGGATACATCATTGTAAGCACATACAAAACTGTGGTTTACATAAAGCATGACATGAAAGACCCCAAGCTATATTTTTGACTTATAATGATGTAATTTATTACAACAACAACAAAAGTCACTGTTCTTATATTCAGTATCACTATTTTAGAGAAACTTTAATATTATGTATTTATCATCTCATAATTTTGACTTACTCACATATTTATTTTTTTCTGTTTACCTTAAAAGTCATACTTTTGAGTCAGTAGACCTAAGTTTCTTTTTTTTTTCAAATAATGCATTTATTAATTGTTTTTCAATCAGACTATGTAATTAATTTCTCAGGATACATCAGTGTAAGCACATACAAAACTGTGGTTTATATAAAGCAAGACATGAAAGAGCCCAAGCTATATTTTTGACTTATAATGATGTAATTTATTACAACAACAACAACAAAAGTCATTATTTTCACTTTTGAAACTGCAATCTATGGCTGCAAAACAAATGTTGTCAGCAAGGCTTTTATTTTGTAAGTGACGGCCGGTCCAGGAAGTGTTGTGCTTCCTGTGTGTAACTTCACGGCCGGTCCGGTCCTTCCAGCAGCAGGAGTTTGAAGAAGTTTCTCTGCTGTCTGTGGTGTTGGCAGTCTGACTGAAGATGCTTCCTGGAGCGCTCACCGTGCTGCTGACTCTGTTCAGCCTCATTGAGACCAGACAGAAAGACCTTTATACTTTTAAAGTTGTAAACAGCAGGGGGAAGTTAGTGTCCCTGGAAAAGTACCGAGGTTCGGTAAGTCTGGGTCCGAAGAACAGATGAATATTACAGTATATGTAGTGCTAACGTTATACAGACTACAGTATATGATGTTACAGTCTTTACTGTCATTGGTCTCTCTGCATGTCAACCGGTTGCATGCATGAATGTTGCATGTTGAATGTTTATATTTTACTTCTCCCACTTAGCATTTAGTCAGTAAATGCAACTAACCCAGCACAGCAACAGCGGATCAGTATGACTGTAGCCTGCTCGGTGTTGATGTCCCATCAGCATCACCACGTAGTCCGGCTAGCCTACGTGGCAAGAGGCCTGCAGAGCTCCTGCTGCAGCTGCAGGAGCGTTTTCATTCAAACCAGGTACGGATCAGTAGACCAGATTAGCCTTAATCTGCCTACAATGGATCGATACAGTAACGTTACTCTACCTGTAACTACTGCAGATTTTTATTTTATTTTGTCTGAGTTATTAAATGAGACTGAACATGGGGGATTTTCTTTTAAGTTTCTACTTATGATTGTTTTTTTCTGTTTTGCAATTAGCCAATCACGTTTTGTTCATATCACAAAACACCACATGACAGCAAAGGTAGAACAGAATAAAGAAACATTGACATGTATTCATTTGTGGGCAGCATAGTATGCTATTTGTATGACTAAAGTAACAAAAAAAACACTAAATGTTCTGACATTTTTTTAAAGTCATATTTTAAAAACAATCTCATAATCTTGATAAAAATTAGATATATAAATACAAACATATACCAGACCTTCTGTTATTCCCCATAAATTGTTCTCTTAAACAGGACTTCAAAGGAGGCTCTCTTAAACACCTCCCCAATGTCCCCAGTTAAGATCTCTTTCAACTTTTAATACCAAGTTATTACTGCATTCCAAGCATTTTATATGTAGTGTACTGTTGCTGTTTTAAGAAAGTTGCCGTTGTGGTTGTGAGGGGATTTGGTTTGTATATAAAGGTCTATTGTATAATGCACATAACTCTGAGGTTTTCAGATACATCACACTTGCTTGATTGTGACACTAGATGTCAGCACTAGATAATCATCAAACTGTCAGTCTGTAGTCTAAATTAAAGAATGCCTGCATGTGCTTACTTTTCCAGTGATGAGGTGCTCTCCCGCTCTCTGCAGAAACTTCCTGATTGATTGTGAGCTGAAGCATGAAGCTGTATTAACCTGCACTAACATACTCAACTGTTTCTATGCCGTGTGTCCGTGTACAGGTCCATCCATGGACCTACACTAACACTTAAAATGAAAAGGTAAACAACAAAAGCATTGATCTCATCAGACATGCAACGTCTCATTTGGTGATAGAAGTATTCAGATCCTTTGCCGAAGTAAAAGTACCAATACAGCAATATAAAAATATCAAGTCCTGCATGAAAAATCATACTAAGGTAAAAGTACTTAAGTATTAGTAGCAATTAAAGTATCAAAGTAAAAGTACTCGTTTTGACCCTGTGACTGATATATTATTATATCTGACAATATTGATTGTTAATACTGATGCATAGGTGCATAATTAGCATTTTACTGTTGTAGCTTGTGGAGGTGGGGCTAGTTAAAACTACTTTTTATTACACAGCTTTGTGGAATACTCGATTCTGATTGGTCAATCACAGACGGTCTGTTATTTCTTTTTAGCAGACTGTTGCTATGGACACAGTTCTGATGTCGGACTCTGGTGGGCTTTTTTTATGTCAAATTACTGATTTCTTAAGTAAGTAGCCGCGTAATAACAGACCCAACTGAAGGGGTTTATTTCACAACAATGACCGGCTTGCTGTACATTATCCCTTACATAGTGTATATGCAGTAGTAGTTTAGTCGGTCGGTTCTCGATCTTTGGGTCAGGACCCTCCAAAGGGACACAAGATTAACTGTGACAAACTGTAAAGTAATCAGTAACTGCAGCTGTCAGGTAAATGTACCGGAGTAAAAGTACAATATTTCCCTCTTAGTTGTAGTGAAGTGGGAAATACTCAAGTACCTCACAATTGTACTTACCGGTATACAGTACTTGAGTAAATGTACTTAGTTACTTTCCACCACTGTGCTTAACTTCTCACGCTGCTGCAGTGATGTACAGGGTGTACAGGCCAGGGTGTGCCAGCACACTGTGACATCACTGTAGGGTGTTGTTACACCGACCACACCCTGAGACAAATATTGTCCAGAAACCCTCACAGGTACTGCATTTAGCATAAAAAATATGCTGAAATCATAACATAGCAAACTGCAGCCCAAGAGGCAACAACAGCTGTCAGTGTGTCAGTGTGCCGACTTGACTATGACTTTCCCCAAACTGCATGTGATTATCATAAAGTGGGCATGTCTGTAAAGAGGAGTCTCGTGGGTACCCGTAGAACCCATTTTCATTCTCATATCTGGAGGTCAGAGGTCAAAGGACCCCTTTGAAAATGTGGCCATGTCAGTTTTTCCTCACCAAAATTTTGCGGAAATTTGGAGTGTTATTTAGCCTCCTTAGTGATAAGCTAGTATGACATGGTCAGTACCGATGGATTCCTTAGATTTTCTAGTTTTATATGATGTCAGTATCTTCACTGTAGCTTCAATTGAGGCCGCTTCAACCTCCCAAAGATGGTGGCCCATCGGATTTAGTGGTTAATTAAAAATTGCAAATTGCGTTAATACATAATAATAATGTCCCAATAATTGCATTGAATCTCCATCCGTAGAAAATATATTCTAACCCTTTCACATATAGTCATATCTGAAATGAAAACAGGTGATGTGCACAGAGCATGTTCAGTACATCTGCTCTCATTCAGGTACGTGAGCAGCTGTTTACAGCTCCCCAGTTTGCTGCTGGTTATTGTTTTGTGACTGTCAGGACTGTCACTGTAGTGTTTTCACAGTGTGTTCCTGTGGCTTTAGGTGTCCCTGGTGGTGAATGTAGCCAGCGAATGTGGCTACACCGACGAGCACTACAAAAACCTGCAGCAGCTCCAGCGGGACTTTGGGCCGTATCACTTCAACGTGCTGGCCTTCCCCTGCAACCAGTTTGGGCAGCAGGAGCCCGGTAGCGACAAGGAGATCGACAGCTTTGTGCGCAGAGTCTACGGGGTCTCCTTCCCCCTGTTCAGTAAAATCGCTGTTGGCGGAACCGGAGCAAACAATGTCTACAAGTACCTTGTCGGTGAGTGACATGCGATGGTGTTGGTGGGAGTCTGTTCTTGCATCACATGAAGATGTTTTGTTTTTTTTGTTAAGCAAATGAGTCTGAAAGACGACCAGGTTTGTTAACCACAGGGGAAGCTTTTATTTGTGCTGGTTAACTCTGTTGGGGGGGAACACTTGTCAAACTTGCATCTATTACCCTGTCAATTGTGTCAATTTCGCATTGACCTTGTATATAATCGCGCTAAGCAAAATGTTTGCTTCACGTTTGGTGTGAACGCAGCATAAGAGTGTAACCAAATACCCCAATATATAAAAATCATGAATACATTTCTTATGAATTAATTAGGGCTGTCAGAGTTAACCCGATAATAATGACTGAACGCAAATTCCTTTTAACGGCACTCATTTATTTAAGACCTTACGCAACTTGCGACTTTTAGGTTGTAGCGGTAGGTTGTAGAGTGAAGATACTGGCATCATATGACACCAGAAAACATAAGGAATCCATTGGTACCAACCATGACATACTAGCTTGAAGGGAAGGAAAATTTTGGCGAGTAAAAACTGGCAAGACCATTTTCAAAGGGGTCCCTTGACCTCTGACCTTAAGATATGTGAATGAATGAAAATGGGTTTTATGGGTACCCACAAGTCTCCACTTTACAGACATGCCCACTTTATGATAATCACATGCAGTTTGGGGCAAGTCATAGTCAAGTCAGCACACTGACACACTGACAGCTGTTGTTGCCTGCTGGGCTGCAGTTTGCCATGTTATGATTTGAGCATATTTATTATGCTAAATGCAGTACCTGTGAGGGTTTCTGTACAGTAGTTGTTATTGTTTTGTGTTGTTAATTGATTTGCAATAATAAATATACATACATTTGCATAAAGCAGCATATTTTCCCACTCCCATGTTGATAAGAGTATTGAATACTTGACAAATCTCTCTTTCAGCTACATTCTGAACAGATAAAAAATGTGCGATTAATTTGAGATTAATCGGGATTGACTATGGACAATCATGCGATTAAATATTTTAATCGATAGACAGCACTATAATCAATAACTAATAGGTTGAAAAGCTGTGTTATTGCAAAATCAGCTGTACAAACTGTAAAAAGTACAAGAGAAAAAAAAAGATGAGAAGGGAAGAAAGAACAACAGAAGCAAAGAAGGAAGGGAGGAAAAGAAGAGAAGAAAAACTGATGTCAGAAAGAAAAGACAAGAAAATATTTGAAAAGAAAAAAAAATAAAGAAGTCGAAAAGGAAAGGCCGGAATTAAGAACAGAGGTAAACATGTAGGGCAAAATAAATGAAAGAGGGTAGCAATGAAATAAAATATTAAAAAAATAAGTGATGTGAAAAAAGTAGGAAAGAAGGGAAGCAACAAGGTAAGCCTGAAGACCCACTGACACAAAGACGTTCATCCTATGGGACACGAGTGGATCCCTTCTCAAGGCATTGTGGGACAGTAGGGGGTGTGGAATTGGCCGATGATGTGAAAAAAAAAGTATGGATCAAAGTTTAAAATTGTAATTGTTTGCAAAGATTTAGAAAAGCAAAGAAAAAGTAGTCCCTTAAAACCAAAAAAAGATAAATGGAAAAAGGTTAGGAAGAAAGAAAGTGTTTCTAGGTGGGAGCCCAAATGGAAAACACTGTAACGTACACTGTTGATTGAAAGAATGTTTTTCAATGTAAATTGTGGAGGCTTACACTTCCTTTTCTTCTTTCATCCTCTGCAGAGACTTCTGGAGAGGAGCCTGACTGGAATTTCTGGAAGTATCTCATTGATGTAAATGGCAATGTGGTGGATGCATGGGGACCAAAAGTTTCTGTCAAAGAAATCCGGCCCAAAATAGCTGAAATGGTACGTCAGATAATCCTAAAGAAGAAAGAAGAGCTTTAACCACCTGTTAAAAGACACAGAGAGATAAACTGAACACATTTGTTTTGCTTGTACGATCAGACTTTGTTAGAATAAAGCATTACCAAGACACATAGCGAGATCAAGTTTGACTTGCTCTCTGAAAGCACTGATGAGACACCACTATGTTTTTATTTCAATGTCAAGTTTCATATCAGGCGGATGACATAAAGCTCCCGTTTTCCCATTTGTTAGTCATGTGGATTATGTGTTTGGTTTTTTATTCATTCTGATTTGTGGAATAAACTTTTACTGTGATGAGAGAGAAACCTGAGCCACTGAGTTTATGTTTTACTGTTTTATTTAATAGACATTTTCAAAGCACAAATATTTTTTGTGTGCTTTTACTTGTGAAAAACAGAACTCTTTGTTTGTGATTTCACTACATTGGGTGTTGTGAAGACAACATAAAATTTCCACCAGATTTGGCTGTTTTTGATAGTCCTGCTGTTAGTAATAAGAATCACTACCACCTTATTTTCCATATAAAAAAGATTTTATAACACACTACTGTATAATGTAGTTGGAAGCAAATTTAAGGTCTATTCAAGTTTTTATAGGTGGAATTGTCAACAAGTTAATGCTGCCAAATCTTTCACACTGTACCTCAGTGTGAAAGATTTGGCAGCATCTAGAGGTGTGGTTGGAGATTGTGGTATTGCAGTACCCCTCCACTCACTGCTCCCTTTCACAGATGCGGTAACCTGAGCCACTGAGTGCAGAAAATGCCGTTAGCCACACTCAGAGGCCATCCTTACCATAATAACACTACTTAAACCTGCAGTATGCAGAATGTTTTTGGTATCATTGGGCAAAAATTCCATAATAATCTTTCAGCATATTGTAATTCAAGTGTTCTGAGAGATAACTAGACTTCTGCTCCTCTTCATGGCTCTGTTTTCAGGCTTTAGAGAACCTAGTCCGCGATGGGAGACTTTGGCCAATCACAGGTAATTTCAGAGAGAGCGTTCCTATTGGCTCCAGCTCCGGCTGGTGGGTGGTGCTTGGTAGTTACAGTAACAGAATATTGATTCATATTTGATCAGCGCTGCCTAGTTTGACCATTTGATCGGAGTTCGCAAGTGATTGAGTGAGTCAGACTCCAGATCAGCTTTGACTGGTTGTTTTTCTCCGGTCTGTGAAATCTTGCAGATGCCATTAGGGGCACCAGAGGACACAGAGGCACATGATTTTTTCAGATTACCTGTCTCATGTACTACTGTCAGGATATAGTAACCATTTTATAAAAATAACTTTTTTTAAGGAGCAACTAAAGTCAGACGGCGGCTGGCGGTACCACGGTTTTGCACTCTGCGGCTCGTGTTACCGCAGTTTAACAAGCACAGTGGAGAAATACGGAGGCCTTCAGATGCTGGTATACAAACAGAGAATAAATGGCAAAATAATATAACACAGTTGTATTAATAATTATATACAATATGTCTTCATAGGAGAAGTTATAATTGTTGATTAAATAATATACATCAATAAACACTTGAAATGTCCTTATATATGTTTACAACTATATTATAATGTGTAAAACAATTTATAATAATCATTGAAGTCAATGATACTTAAAGCCATGTGGGTGATGTATTTTAGAAACAGTTTTCGTTACATTTGTTGAAATTCTCCTTACAAGATGATCAATGAATGAAATGATCTAACAAAAAAAAAGAGAAAAAATCTGGTATCTTTGTCTGTCGCAGGACTGTAATAAGCCCATCCAATCATTAAAAAATGCCTATACCTTGCATACGCCTTGATCACGTGGAAGGCCGATCAAAAAATAAAGGAAAACAAATCTTTTAAAAATGGATCTATTTCTACTACTATTACTGTCTATTGGTGAACGTTTTAACCACGAATCGCCATCCAATTGGCTCTAGGTCAGCTTGGAAAGAGGCGGGGTGAAGGTGGCTCGTGGCTCCGGCTATGAGCTTTACAGCACCGTAGTGACATCGTAGTGTTCCTGCTTCTTACTGGCGGTCTGCGGCGATGTCGGCAACCCACCCGACCCGTCAAGTTCTTCATAGATCTAGCCTCTTTAGTTTGCTCTCAAAGTTCACCACATTGATGCACTTAACTTTAAAATGTACAGATGTTTATTCCAGGGGGATGCCCTCGGATCCCTCTAGAGAGGCCGAGGTCCACCCACCACGGTCTCACAAAACCCTGTTGGAAACACTGGAGTAGCCTGTTGTAATTTGTAGCATAGCAGTGTCACATTCATTCCCTGCATTTCTATGACACCTTGCAGTCATTGCCATTCTCTACCTGTCCACCAGATGCCCTCAGACTTTTCTACCTGTCCCAGTCACCTGACTTCCACATCCACGGTACTTACCAATCCCTTTTCCCAAATCAGGGCCAGATTGTCAATGTTGCTTTGTGCCTTTGCTTTCCAGCCCCCTGAACCTGAACCTGTACCCTTACCTGCCAGTCTGCCTGTACCTTTTCCCTGCCCCGTTCACCCGTGGATTCTCTGTTACTCCTGCTCATACTTGCTCCCCACGCCAGTAAGCTTATGTGCCTTCAATTTTTCAATAAATCACTGAACTGTTCTTGTCTGTCTGGATTGTCTGCATTTGGGCCCTTTCCATGCTGCCTCACACTCACTTCATAAAGACAATGCCATCAGCTCCATTATTTACGGGTTTTGGGCAGAACAATGAATATCGTCATCCTAATGCCATGGCTATTTATCAGAGGGAAAACATGGTAGACTGTATTTAATTTTATTTTTTTTAAAGTTTGTAAAAAAAATGTATCTCTCTGTCTAAAAACTCCACTCAGTCACTATACATTTTTTTTGCAAATGGTCTTATTAATACCCTGTGTTTACCTTTCTAAATGTATCTTTGTGTGCTGTATTTTTAAAGATGGTTTATTTTCTGCATTATAGATTTTCACAATTGGGCACAAGAATCGCTTCAGTCAGAACAACAGCAGTAAATGTGGACTAAACTGTGGATAACTTTAACTCTTTATTTGTGCATATACTGTAATAAAATAAAACAAAATAGAAGAGATATACAATAACATAAATAAATGCAAAGGTGGGTTGAAAAAACCCTGAGTGCTTGTGAAAGGAACTCACCCAATTAAAAACAGATGTATTACAAATTTACAACATAAATAAGACATAAATATATATTTTTTAAATATCTAAAAGAAAGAAAAAAATATAGTATTTCCAAACAAGAAATGCTAGAGATAAAAAGACAGGAAAGGAAAAAAGAGAACAAAAATAATAATAATAAATAAAAAACAGGATGACAATAAAAAATGTTTGCCCTGCTTTCATACACTGTATCCACCTCATTTACATAATACTGTATTCTGTGCAGAAAAGTTGTTTAAGATCTCTTTTTAAAAACAGAAATGAGGAGTGACTGCGAAGTGAAGCAGGAAAGCTGTTCCAAACAATTGGACCCCTGTCCCTAATTGAAAACTGGCCACGGCTAGTTCTGTAGAGCTGACTATGTAGAAGATCAACAGATCTGGTGTGATAACAGTGGATCTGACACCTAGTTACAAAGAAACTGTGAAAGGATGTGAGTAGTGAATTGTTAAGAAACTGAAATACAAAAGTACCTATATGAAGTTTATTAATGTCAAATATGTTTAACAACTCCAGATTTTGAACAAATACGGCAGTGTGAGCCTTCCACCTAGACTTGGGACCATTCTAACAAACTTTTTTAGTAATAAAAAGATGTAATAGAGACTGGTTTTAGATGTGATTGCCCATGCTAAATTGACGTAAGATATGAAAGGATAAATCATAGAGTAATATGGATCTGGAATTTCTTTTCTTGACAAGATAATGTTTTACCAATATTTTTTATAACTTTATTGGACACATAAGAGATGTGTTTTTTCCAGTTAAGCTGGTCATCAGTGATTACACCGAAGAACTTGACATGGGGAACATATTCAAGTGCATTATTAGCTATAAGAATGGGGCGAGGATGATCTGATAGGGTTTCTATTTTTAGGTTTGAAGACATGTCAAGTCATGTAAGCACTCTTTTTAACATTAAGGGATAATTTATTGCATTTGAAGCAGATATCCATCCTATCTAGAACATTGTTCATACGGAAATATTTGAAGTTTAGAAGATCAGCAAGTGGACCAATAAAATATTGAGCTCTTCTGCCATCTTGTGGTCTACAGATGCAGCTGATGGAAGAGTTATGATGTCATGCCATGTATTATGTTGTGTGCTAATTGTTTAATGTTAAACTTATAGTTTAGTATCCAGGTATTATCTTTCAATTTAGTTTATCTTCAAGTAAATGGATTTGATCTAATTTCAGTTGACAACAATATATTTCATTGGTTATTTTCATTTTAGTTTCACTTTACGATAATTTCCATGATTAAGAGTCCTTCTGGTGGCTTCAAAGGTGCTTTGTCCAAGCCCCCTAGTTCTAACAGATGATAAAGATAAGCAGTCCGAGCAAGAGAGGGATCATACCCAGTCTGATACAGCAGGCATCACCGGCAGCAGTAGTTGTGGGGGACGCAGTTGTGGGAGCCGCAGTTGTTGGAGCCACAGTTGTTGGAGCCACAGTTGTGGGGGCTACAGTTGTGGGAGCCGCAGTTGTGGGAGCTGCAGTTGTGGGGGCTGCAGTTGTGGGAGCCGCAGTTGTGGGGGCTGCAGTTGTGGGAGCCGCAGTTGTGGGGGCTGCAGTTGTGGGAGCCACAGTTGTGGGGGCTGCAGTTGTGGGAGCTGCAGTTGTGGGAGCCACAGTTGTGGGAGCCGCAGTTGTTGGAGCCACAGTTGTGGGAGCCGCAGTTGTTGGGGCTGCAGTTGTGGGGGCTGCAGTTGTTGGAGCTGCAGTTGTGGGAGCCACAGTTGTGGGGGCTACAGTTGTGGGAGCCGCAGTTGTGGGGGCTGCAGTTGTGGGGGCCACAGTTGTGGGAGCTACAGTTGTTGGAGCTGCAGTGGTTGGAGCCGCAGTTGTGGGGGCTACAGTTGTGGGAGCCGCAGTTGTGGGGGCTGCAGTTGTGGGGGCCACAGTTGTGGGGG
>CAKAOH010033798.1:7638-49992 GCA_916701665.1 Sebastiscus tertius
TAAAAATGGAAAGGAATAACTGTTATTTGTTTTTATTTATCAGTGTTGTAGGTCTAACGTACGATGGAGTATTAGGGCCACATTGAGGAAAAAAAAATTCTGAGATTTCAAGAATAAAGTCAGAAGTTTCTAAAGTAATTTTACGTTATTTTCTTTTTTTTCTCGTAAAGTTATGACTTTATTCTCCTAATATTATGACTTTATTCTGGAAATCTCTGATTTGTTTCCCTCGGTGTGGGCCTAATACTCCGTAGTACATTTGCACTTGGGCCCTCACTTCATTAGACTTGTATACTATATACTTAGATTATAAACTGTTACCTTCATCACAATGCTCAAATGTTTTGCGGCTCCACATAGATTTTCTTTTTGCCTAAAATGGCTCTTTTGATAGTAAAGGTTGCTGACCCCTGGCTTACACCTACCTCTCTGACTGACCCACACAGGGGCCAACCATTGATCAGCAGGCTCTTTGTTAACCAAGTTATCTGCAACATCCACCCAACACCCTTTTAGGTAATACAGTTAAAAAAAAAATGTCTGTAAATTGGTAAACAACTTGGGGATGTTGCTCTGTCATTTTGCTTAGAGTCCAAGAGAAGTTTAAATTGTCTGGAAAAAGTCACATGGTTTCTAAAACCCCACTGCTGCGTCTTCAGACTCTGTGGGAGAGCTTAAATCCACTTACTGTGTCTGTACAAGTCACCCAACTGATACTAGAGGTCACTCTATCTGAGATTTATGCTAAACATGCTGCCTGCTGGGTGTGGCCTTTGTTTAGGTGTCTGGGGGACTTGTAACCTCAGTGCCTCTTAAAGTACACCACTGTATACAGCCCATTTGTGGTCAAACTATTAAAAAGCGAGCTTACAGAGACTTCAGGTCGCACATAATGATTGAAATTTTATTTCAAAATGACAGTATACATAGTAACAGCAGAAAACATTAAAAACATTTACATACAAAAGAAGCACAGCGAAAACATAAACAAAGAGCTATGACAAACATAAAAGGACAACAGAAATGAAACAAAACAAACATAAAATAAAAAGAAAACACACAATAAAAATAAATAAATAAGTAGATAGTAATAAAAAAGACCACGCAAAAGTATGACAACTTAAAAACATTAAAGATATTGCATACATTCATTGTTTTCATTGCTTTTTTGTTATGTGAGGAAGAAATTGTTGACAGATATAATTCCATTTCTTTCATAAATACAAAGAAATTAGGTTTTGGTTTTTGGTAAATTTACACTTGTGAATGTGGAACTAGCTGCAGCCTTTCCTGCAGACAGGGGGTGGGCCGTACGTACGTACGTCATGACGCCAGGGGCGCAGCCCAAAACAAAACGTCATCACGTCGTCTCTAGCGACGTAGCAAATCAGAGTCCACGTAGCGTAACGTACAACTAGTAGGTGGTACGTGCCAAGCTGCATGGTATGTACCAGTCTTCTCTCTTCTGTTGTCGTGTGTATCCTCTCACATGTGTTTTACCTGGTGTTTAAACATCTCATCTCGGACCTAAGGAGCTCTTTAATGTGGTTGTGGTAAGATTAAACCCAGTCTGAGTACTGATATGTTGTTATTGTTGTTAGCAAACTAGCTAGCTAGCTGTAGCTCTTTAAGCCCAGCTGGTAACATAACTCCACCTTTTACCTTTTTACCTCACCAAATAAGGTTAATAAAACAGCTGTTTTGTTACTTGGAAACACTGAAGTTAGAAAGTATTATCTTTAAGTTATATATATATAGTTAAACTGAACTGTTAGTGGAGAGCTTGGTGACCTTCTGTGGCAGCTGGGTGTGTCTGTGACTTCTTCTTCAGTGAATGGACTAAACTTCACCTGTCTGCAGAGGACACATGACCCAGTGTGTCAGTTACATTACAGTAGAGAGCCCTCATTCATTCAACACTTCTAATAGAGGACATGTCATTGACTTTGTGCTTCTTGTGTGTGTTATTCACTTGTAAGCAGGGTCTGAAATTAACCTTTTTCCTCACCTGCACACTGTGGCTGGTCACTGAACATTTTGTTTATTGTTTGTTTATTTGTTTTGCACAATTTAAGACTAGATAGGTAGGTAGGTAGATAGATAGATAGATAGATAGTAACTTTATTGATCCCGAGGGAAATTCAAGTTTCCAGCATCACAGTTCCATAGTGCAAAACATGTTAGTAAAAAAGTTAGTAGTGCAAAGTACAAAAAAATATACCAGATATAAAAATACAAGGAGATGAAGAAAACTATTAAAATTGAATTTAGTGCAGGGTAACAGCTGTGATACAAGACTATTAAAAAAGTGCAGAAGAGACTGTTCAAAATGAGTATAGTGTAGGGTAACTCCAGTAGCTTAGCCTGCACTGTATGCTTTATTATATACTATACAACATAACATAAAAAATAAATGGATAATATATAGTGCAAGAAGAGGCAAAAAATCCCGCTGGGCTTATCTGAAGCCTCCACCTAGAGACAAGATTAATATAAAGAAATAATATGAAGATAAACATTTCTACTAGCCACACATTTTCTGTCTGCCACTTCTGCAAATCTATGTAGAATACTTTAGACTTGTAAACACTAGGACTGTGTATTAGCAATAATCTGGCAATACGATACGTATCATGATACTGGGGGTTACGATTCAATATATTGCAATACATTACGGTACTGTAAGCAAGGCAATATATCGATTTTTTTTTTTTTTTTTTTTTAAATCAAATTTTAGGAAAACGGTCATAGTGTAAAAAAATATACCGCCATATGCATAAAATCGGAGTTAAAAAAATATATTTTTTATGCAATCAGAATAGTAGGATCTGCATTTGTATTTCTCTTTGCAAATAAAATAAAGTATTGACTGAGTTAATCTTTGCTTGTAAACTATTGATTAGAAATCAATACAGGGTTTTTGAGAATCGATACAGTATCACAAAACATAATATTGCAATACTCCATATTTTTATATTTTCTGCCACCCCTAGTAAACACTGAGTCAGTGGTAGCAGAGAGTAGAAATATGGATCATGTAACCTTAATCACTGAATATGTTTAATTTGGGAATTGCTTTTGAAAAATAATATTTAAATGTATCTGACATTAAATGTAATCTGCCATGGTGGCAGGTGACCTGAACATTTTTTACCTGCCGCAGCCAACATTTCCCCTGTATTTGGCAGGTGGCAGGTGCTAATTTCATTCCCTGCTTGTAAGAATGACTCGCTGCTCAGTGGTGAACTTGCTGTGCCTTGGGACTCGAGCTGTCAGCCTGCTGTATGGAAACCCACTTCGCCCCCTCCACACTTCACTGTGCACCGTCTCATCGCAGCCAAAAGCTGGATTCAAACCGGAGAAAGTGGCCGTGGTTACAAAGACTACGAGATATGAGTTTGAACAGCAGCGGTATCTCTACGCAGGACTCTCTGAAGAGGACTTGAAACAGCTGGTAAGAGTGGCTTTCACTTTCAGGCCTTCCTTTCTTGTGACCTCCCCCCTCCAATGCTTAACAAGTTCAAGTTTCAAGTTTATTTGTCAGTCATATGCATTTAAAAGTACAGTGTACAGTGAAATGCAATGAAATGCATTTTACCCTGGCTCTCTCTCAGCCCTTAAAATCTATAAATAGTACACTAGATACATACTACAAAATGTCCTGTAACACCTGTGGTAACGGTGATCCAATAATTTTAGATGCTGTTTTCACTGTCCTTAGCAAACATTTCACACTTGTTATCTGTGTGTGTTTTGCAGCTTGCTATGAAGGGCTCTAGCTACAGCGGCCTGCTGGAAAGACACAACATTCACACTAACAATGTGGAACACGTTGTGAAGAGCCTGAGGTAAGCAGTGTTGCCAGATCTTGCGAGATAAAAGGGCAACCAGGTCTATAGAAACAAGCCCAAAAGAAGCAGCTCTCCTCCACAAAAAAGCCCAAACAAGTGACCTTACCTACATACCACAATATGAGAGAGAGAGTATGAATTTATTTTGGATTGCATTTCTTTTTCGCATCCATGTTTAGCTTGTAACTTTACATTTTTCTTGTCAACTAAACTTAAAGTAGTAGAACATTTTATTTAATTTTTAGCTTGTAACTTTACATTTTTCTTCAATCTTGTGAAGGGCTCATTGCGTCGGTGGAATACGGTCTCAAAAAAAGTACAAAATGCAAGTCTCCCTCAAAAATAGTCCAAGGCACACTGTAGTGTTTGAACAAAATTAAAATGCCTTTTATTTTACATGGGAATAATTGTTTAAATTAAGACATTAAAGACATAGGTCTTCACCGGGGTCACTGTCCCTGTTTTCCTAGGGTTGCCATGTCCCGTTTGCTCATAATGTAATGCCATAGCATAATCAACATTTTATGTTCTGCAACTCTGTCTTTTACTCTTCTTTTTGTTCGTCCTCCATAGAAACATCTGCAGGGGCACTCTAATCTGTAGACAACATATGTGGTGTTGCAGTTAGAATAAGGTGTGATTATCACAAAGACCCAGCTTCGCTTCTACTTCATTGTGTTCATTTACATTTTTCTTGTCAACTAAACTTAAAGAAGTTGAATGTTTCATGTCATTTTTGGATCCATTTTTAGCTTGTAACTTTACATTTTTCTCATCAGCTAAACTTAAACAAGTTGAACATTTAATTACATTTTTGCATTTGGTTTCATTTTTGCAAAAACCCTGAATCCAACGTCGGTAAGCCTCATTAAAGAGAACGATGCTGCGTTTCTTCTATGTTTTTCAGTGCTTGCATATTGAACCAGATCGGCATGATGTGCTCGGAAATCACACTTAAAATTACGACAAACTTAAAATCGTCGGAGAGAGTCAGGAGCATGCCCAAATAAGCAACTACACTTTAAAAGCAAGCCCAAAAAAACGCAACCCGCCACTACCCATATTTGTTAGTGACTTTTCAGGAAAACAAGCCCAAAGACGCTTATAAAAGGCGGACTTGGCAACTCTGGCGGTAAGGTGTGGTCCGTCACAGCCACTTTCCCAAGAAGCAGAGAGGTAATGTTTACTTTTTATTGCTGGTAAAAGATTGTTTTATGATTATGTGTTTTCAGGAGAGAAGGCATCGAGGTACGAGTTGTGAAGAGAGGAGAATATGATGAAGAAGTAGTTCGATGGGCCGATGCCATTATCTCTGCTGGAGGTAGGTATTTTAGATTATTTGGTCATTTGTGATTTCACAGTTTTTGTTCTGCCTGTGACTTTGATTCATTACAAATACAATATATAGGTAGTACATGCCATTCATTCCAGGAAAAGTTTGTAAATGTTGTCTTTTTTGGTTCTTATCTATACTATGTATTTAATAAATGGGCACTGAATAAAAGAATCTTCCTTGAACGCCAACTTTTGTGCCCAGGCATGATGTACAGAATGGGCAGGACTTTATTCAAACCCAGGGGGCAAAAAGTCACATGAACAAAAGCTTCAGACAACACATGCCATGCCAATACACAATACAAGTTCTCTAACTGCAGTTTGTTTTGTTAGGTGATGGGACAATGCTACTTGTTGCCAGTAAGGTTTTAAGCAAGGACAAACCAGTTGTTGGAGTTAACACAGACCCTGAGAGGTAAAACACTGAACAGCACTTTTCAGGAAGAGCTTGTCTGGACTGTTAAATGTGTAAAGAACGGTCGGACCTGATATACTAGTGGGGGGAACCTCCTTAAGAAGTTTCTCTGTAAGCACCCGAGAGTAACATATATAATGGCATGTCATTACTCCACATTCTTACTATTCAACAGTCCTCTCAGTTCATTACATTTCTCTCTTTCAACTACAGGTCAGAAGGTCATCTGTGCCTGCCTGTGCGCTACACTCGGGCCTTCCCAGAGGCACTGGAGAAACTCTGTCGTGGTGAGTTCAGGTGCGTATTTACCCACAAATAATACTAGTGCTGCCCTATCCTCCTGTGTGTGTGCTCTGTCACTTAACCAGCTCATTAGTGACAACCTACAAGTGAGTTACGTTGTACCAGAAAATCGATATCTCCCAAAATGTCTCACTGTTGTCTGTAAATTGGTAAACAACTTGGGGCCGCCGCTCTGTCAATAGCTTTTAGAGTTCAAGAGAAGTTTAAACCTGTGTAGTCTGGAAAAAGTCACATGGTTTCTAAAACCCCAATGCTGTGTCCTCAGACTCTGTGGGATAGCTTAAATCCACTTACAGTGTCCTGTACAAGTCACCCAACTGATACTAGAGGTCACTCTGTCTGAGATTTAGGTAACAATGCCAAATAAATGGTGATCAATTTGAGGTAAATATTGGGGTAATTTGGCAGTAATTCTAAAGGAATTTCAAATAGGTTACTTGCTATTTATCACCTGATTACCATGAAATTTGCAGACCTGTAAATTGAAGTGTTACCAAATATGCTATTGTTTTGCATTGTGGGAGATGTAGGATCCAGCATTTCTGAAGCCAGAGTCATACTTGGGACTAAAAGACAAGATATTTTGACCGTTCGGTCTCTTGTGAGTCTAACTTTCTGGAAGTGCACTACTAAATGTACCCCCTTATATTTGTTGTACAGCCTCTTTTGTGCAATAAAAGTGTTTTCAGATTAGGGCTGCACAATTAATCGAATACTAATCGCGATCACAATTTTGGCTTCCCTCAATTGAATGAACATGATCGACTAAGATATTGACGTTTAAAATGCGCGTTCTGCTCATAGAAAACTCTGCTGCATATCAAATCAAGCTCTTCCTAAACTAACAGCCACCAGCCGGCAATCGAGATGTTTTGGCTTCACTTTTGGATATAGATATTATCTACACAGCCAATGTGTTTCTGATTAAATTAAGAGCATAATCTAGCTCTTATTGGTGCTAATTTTGCTCTCAAAGTGCACCAGATTGAAGCATTTAACTTGAAAATGTAGCTATCAAAATGTTAGGTTGAATATTCCTGTATTTTTTATATAGCAGAAAAATATTGCAATGTTTTTCCAACATCGTGCAGCCCTAATGTGTACATTAGTAGGAATGTAGCACAGCATGGAAGTGAAAACAGTGCTCTGATTATTTTAATGTGAAAGTGCAATAACAATATGTCACTAAAATCTATGAATAATCGTGAGCATAGCATTTTGGCCATAAACGTGCAGCCCTATTTCAGATGTTAATAAATATATTTTAAACTTGATTGTTCCATTGAAAGAAAGAAATAACATTCAATTACTAAACTTGTCGAGCTTATAGCTGTACAATATTTAAAAGACGGTTTAGTTGAAGCCTAATGGTGCCGTGCTGCTGTGTTCAGGTGGCTGTGGCGTCAGAGGATCCGTGTGAACTTGGAGGGCACAGGAATCAATCCCACCCCCGTTGACCTGCACGAACAGCAGCTGAGCCTGGAGCAGCACAGCCAAGCTCACCGCATCACCACCATGGACAGCCAGCGGAGTACGACGCCAGCACCCATCATGTGTACCTGTCCTCCTGTCTGTCCCCGTCCTCCTGTCTCCTGTGTGACTCACTGATTTTGCACAAGATGAAATTGACTCGATTAGATTGGCAATAACGGGGCAGATATTGACCTCCAATTGGGGAACTTCATCTTTACGTACACACCACCGTTCAAAAGTGACTAACCTTCTATTTCTGCTTTGCTAAAGCAACACGTAGCAGCTATTAATTCCAGCTTGTTCCAGGCTGTGTTATTGAGACGTTGACACTGAAACAGAAGCTGTTCCTGTTTGAATCTGCACACATTTTGATGCTCAGCTTTCTTTTATCAATGACTGCTAATTTCTTCTAAAGCGCATTCAGACATATAGAGTAGTCCTCTCACACATCTGAAGCTTTGTGGCAGCAAGTTACTCCCATTTCAACAGTAATGTATCTGTAAGTTTATGTTTTTATTCTCTTGCTGTTCTTCTACTAACTCTGTGATATTTCTCAGCGACGGGAACACTACATGAGAGCTTCTCCAAGCCGAGTCTCCTCCCCGTCAGAAGCCTGAATGAAATCTTCATCGGAGAATCTCTGTCCTCCAGGTACCTCCGTCATCCTAACTGATGCACGTAACTCACTCGTCTAAACACGGTGTACCTTTGTCTGTGTGCATGTTGTAACCATAGACTGTATATATAGATGGACGGCACGTCTGCACTCTCACAGAAGTGAAGCCTAAATATCCCGGATACGGGAGCTGCCATGTGGAGATTTTGACGTCATTTGGAGCCAGAGTCTGCGCAGTAGTGATCGGGGGGTGGAGCCGCGGTATCGAGGTCCCGCCCGAGCCAATCGCGAGCCGAGCACGGCCGCAGATTGATAGCAAGAGAGAATCACGGCTGTCAATCATGACGTTTCATAGCATCAAATAACTAATTAAAATCAAACTGATCAGAAAAATGAACACTTACTGCTTATACTGCAGCCAGCCACTAGGGGGCGATCCAGATGTTTTGGCTTCACTTTTATGTCGTCCATTTTTATAAACAGTCCTTGCTTGTAACCCTCATTAATCCCCCTGCCTGCTCATCTCCAGCACTCACCAGGGAAATCTCTGTCTACCACAGGGGGAAGTTAAACTCCTTCACACCCCATGTTAACCTCTTGCTCCATAGGGCTTCCTACTATGAGATCTCTGTGGATGATGGCCCGTGGGAAAAGCAGAAGAATTCAGGACTCAGCATTTGTACAGGGACAGGATCCAAAGCCTGGTAAAATTTAACTATACTCAACTTTCAACATGGGGCTTAATACTTTTCTGTTCTCAATATGAGGCCTTTTTATTATTGTACAGTTCTAGCAAGAAGTAATTACAAAGGCCCACAAAGGTCGGCACAGCTGAGAGTTAGATGATAAGATAACTAGCACTCCAAACTGTCATGACTGGCATCGATCTTCTCATTGAACTCTTGATGTTCTGCTCTTTGGTGTTTTCTCTCTTGATCAGGTCATATAACATCAACAAACTGACAGAACAAGCTGTGGAGGAGGTTCTAAAAATCGGTATGTACTGTATGTGTGCAGGTTCTGATGTTAAAGTAAACCAGGTTTTCTCCGAATACGACTTCTGACTACCGTGTCTTTTTGCAGGAACGTCTCAAACAGGTCTTGATATCCAACTTAATCGTGACTTCATTGAAAAGGGTGAGTTGATAAGGTCCATTTTACAGGTCTGCAAATTTAATGTTATTTAGGTGATAATTAGCAAATAACCTATTTGAAACTTCTTTGGAATTACTGCAAAATTACTCCCAATATTTACCTCAAAATTTATCAAAAATTACTTTATTACAAACATTATTTAATGATTATATTCCACTATTTCCCAATAGCTGGTAATTTATTAAATACATTTTCAGGAAAAGAATACAAAGTTAATTGATATGCTTTATTTCCATGTCTGCTGATAAATAGATGATAATTAGCAAATAACTTCTTTGAAATTTCTTTAAAAACTCTCTGAATCATGACATTAGCTACCAGGTTACATTTGTGTAGACAATAAGCCACACAATGGTGAGATTTGTGTCTGATCAGAAGTGTCTTCTATTAGTTTTCCACCTCCGATGAAGAGCAGCGCACAGCCGCTTCTCAAGACTAAGGGCCCTATTTTAGCCATTACATGCTATTTTAGCATATAATTCTTAAATAATGTTTATAATAAAGTATTATTTGATACTTTTTGAGGTAAATATTGAGGTAATTTGCCACTAATTCCAAATAAATTTCAAATAGGTTACTTGCGAATTATCACCTAATTACCATGAAATTTGCAGACCTGTAAGATGAAGTGTTACCGTTGATAATCCTCCTTTATTTATGTTTGACTTGTGCATTTTTTTTTCACTTTGTTTTATGTGACGATGATATCCGTGTGTGCGTTTCAGTTACTGATGAATACAACGAGTCTCTGGTGTTCAGTCCGGATGACAGGCGGTTGTTCTACAGCATCAGGGAGCCCATCGTCAACCGAGTCTTCTCCAGCAGTCGGCAGAGAGGCTTCGCCAGCAAGTCAGTGAAATAAACATAATAATAAATATTCCTCAGTGTCAGAACTAAAAGCTAAATAAATAAGAGTTCCCACTATAAAGAAGCTGTAAACCTTTTTGATTGTTATGTTTCTGCTGCTTCAGGGTGTCTGTCCGCTCGCGGTGTTGGGACGCCTGCATGGTGGTCGACGGCGGGACTTCATTCGAGTTCAACGACGGTGCCATCGCTACAATCAGCATGAGCGAGGAGGATCAGCTCCGGACGGTCGATCTCGATAACTGAGACGAGTCCAGAGCACGCGACACTCGACTGGTTTCTCTCAAATCCAACTGTTCAAATGGATGTGGTCAAAGGGAAGTACCACCTTTTTTTTAGCTTTTAGCCTCCAAAAGAAAAATTGTCATACCTGAAAGAAGGTCTTATTGTTACTATTGTTTTATTAAATGTGTGCATTTTTACAAATTAATTATTTCCAAATCAGTTTTTTTTTTTTTTCTTTTGCATTTTATTCTCCATCCGACCTTCCCCCCAGGTTAGAACAGGTTATAATCCTCTGGGTTAAAAATGGCTTTTGTAAATATACTGTGTCGAGCAACATTTAAAGTATGTTACTATCTTTCACTGCAACAAATCAACAGAGTCTCTAAGCAGAGGAAAGAGAGAACAGATCAGGTATGATTATTAGGTATAACATAATATAATTCTGTTAATAGAAAATTTAAATTTGTATCTATTTCAGATTACATTATGTGATGTGTTCTCACACGGTGATGACTTTTAAAGGATAAGAATTAAGTTATTCTGTATTTCTTTTTTCCTTGTCAACAAATCCCAATTAGTCAGACACCCACTACTCTCTGACTCTATCACTCAGCCCTAAATCCATCTTACTGAAGACATAAACCAGTGAAAACAGCTCACAAACATCACACTTAAAGGTACTACATGTAACTTTTATAAAGTCCTTGTTATTAATGACACCGGGTAGCCATTAAGTGAACTGCAGTCAACATCCTGTTGCTCATGTTTGCACTCCGAGCGATCATCCTGGGCATCGGCCAAAACAGTGACGTGACATTACATTACAATCGTATATCATCGTTACTATCTGTAATGTCCAATCACCATGACACTAACTAGTTTGCCATCTGCAAATTACTTCATCAGCTAACGTTACGAAGCAAAACCGTCCCAAGTCCTTTACATAGAAATCAGTCCACAGGCTGTTAATACAAGTAAATTGTTACATATAGTACCTTTTTAATTTAAAGGTTCTTTATTTGATATCACAGCATTAATATATCATCAACAACAACTATTGTCTAGGTGAAGATATAGAGGAGTAATGTCTACCTGAGCAGAGAATGAAGTCTGTGTTGTAATCAGAGCTTCTTTGTGCTTTTAGTGCATGTAAGCGTGCTCCCTAGCTAGCTCACAGCCGCTGCTCTGCACTGCTCTCATATGGCGGTTACAGCTGATAACAGCATCCTTAACGACGGCGTCGTCGTGGAAACGTAGCGCCCACCCTCCGGTCTCCCCCCTAAGTTAACACTGTTAGCGCTGTCAGCAGTGTTGCTGTTTTTTTACAGCCGTCGCCATGTTGAGAGCCAATAGGTATGCTCTGAATTTTGTATAGAGCACCTTTAGAAAAAGGCTCTGTAGTTTCCTAAAACGGCGGCTCACTGTAGTTTTTATCAAACGTTACTCAAACACTATTATATTACGAGGAAATTATGCATTTGTTGGGGACTATTTTCAGCGGCGGATTAATCCACATTTGGTGCTCTAGTGAGTTTTAGGACGGTGTATGTGGGATTGAGTCTAAATAAACTACAGTGTGTGTTGATGGTGATGAAGGAACACCCAGTGACACAGTGGTGTCTCACTGATGTGGTTCTAATGGAGCTCTATGACTCAGAGGAAGAAGACATATCACACACTTGTTAGTAGATACATTCATAGTTGGTTTGGGTCTGCACGTGAGATTTGTTGACAATGAGAAACATTATAAAATATCACCAGGCTTTCAGAAGTCTAATTTGTGTTTTTTGTATAAAGGTTTATATGGTGAACTGAAAGCACAGTGACAGTTTGTTGACTGAAGATATTTTTGGAAACATAGCTTATATTTTGTTCTAGCTGTTTGAGCCATTTGGGCTTGGAGAGGAAAGAATTAAGTGCACTAAAAAAACAACTCCATGCTTAAAAGGGACATTTTTCTCCATGTTTTAGGTCAAAGTCTTGTAGTTATAACCTCTCACAAGACCAGAAATTTAGCTTTGAAAGTGCTACTGAAACGGCAGCGTGTGCCGGAGGACGTGCTTGATTTTCAACAGCTTGACACTAAATGCTTGAAAAATGCTGTATCAATGCTGTAGTCGTAATGATTTTAAATATTTAATACAAATCTAACAGGTCTCCTGTATACACTTGTAATTTCATTTGATCAGGAAAACGTTGTTGGTGCACCTTATAACACCTCCCTGCCCTGGACTCTGAACCAGGAGGTGTTCTTTGTGAGGACTAGTTTACAAAACCATCAGGATATTGTAAGATGCAGCGTGCCAAAGGAAGGGTTCCTCATGAATGTAATGTGTCACTGTTTAGGATGCATATTGTTTTTCAATCAGATAAAAGTGTTATGAAAAAGAAATGCTTGTGTGTGCTTATTTAAACTCATTGCTGTCTCTTTGTCATCTGCAGAAGGTTTATTACTAACGCACTGTTAACTGAGTGTGAGTGGGTAGACTGAAAGAGTCCAGCTGAAGGATCAGTTCACCTAAATTACAATTAAATTACAATATCATTTTTTAAATTAAATTCCATTCACCTTCATTGCATCGTGGCAGAGGCAAATCTCAGATGTATGTTTTATGATTTTTCAACAAATAAATGTAGCCATTAAATAATTGATAATAATGTGACATAAATAGATATTTCTGTTTTAATTTGCTTCCTTATTTATCTATCTTTGTATTAATTCCCTTATGTATTTACTCTTATGTTTAATTTTACCTTATTTATTTATGTATTTATTTGTATTAGTTTTTTATTTATTTATTTATTCATTTTACATTTGTTTTTATTTATTTATTTTTGCATATATATTTTATTTGTTTTATATATATATTTTTTAAATGTATGTATTTATGCATTTATTTATTTATTTCTGCATGATTTTACCCCTTATTTATTTCCCCCAAATTATTTATTTCCCCCAAATTATTTATTTCTGTATTCTTTTCTTTTTCTTTACACATTTCTTTTTTACATTTCTTTATGCATTTCTGCCTCATTATTCAAATGAGGGGTCTGTCACTCAACGTGTGTCATCATGGGGTGACCAGATCTAGCTAGGGTAAGACCACGTCTGGGTATAATCAGACTGCTAGGATAAGACCACATCTGGGTAGAATCAGGCTGCTAGGATAAGACCACATCTGGATAGAATCAGACTGCTAGGATAAGACCACATCTGGGTAGAATCAGTCTGCTAGGATAACCACATCTGGTAGAATGACCACATCTGGGTAGAATCAGACCACATCTGGGTAGGATAAGACCACATTTGGGTAGAATCTGACCACATCTGGGTAGAATCAGACTGCTAGGATAAGACCACATCTGGTTAGAATCAGACCACATCTGGATAGAATCAGACCACATCTGGGTAGAATCAGACTGCTAGGATAAGACCACATCTGGGTAGAATAAGACCAGATCATGTATTCTGGTAGGTCATGATATTACCTTTCAGGTAAGGTTTAAATTAATAATAGAACTTATAATAACTTGATTGGCACACTACTATTCTACCCAGATCTGGAACTATTCTACCTGGATCTGGTCTTCTTCTACCCAGATCTGGAGGGTAAGCTGAAGAGTCTAAAATTAAGTTTTAAGTACAGACACGGGTCCATTTCTGAGATGTTTTGGATCACTAACAAACATCTACAGATATGTGTTATTCATTGGTGTGACAGTGAGTAGGGAATAGTGTTTGTAAAAGGCTATGTGACCTGATTTGAGGGGTATTCTTCACTAATTATATTCAACTTCACCAGGGAATATTTTTCCATACAGTGAGGTCACTTATTACTGCACAAGCTCTACTTTATTCAGCTAATTGTGGTGTGTCATTTACTCTGCGGAATTACCTCAAACTAGGCTATAACACCCCGAGTGAGATGATGTGTATCAATTAAACCTGGTAATGTTTTTTAATGCCAGAAACAATTCCTTATTTGTCTGTCTGTATACTGTATGTCCATTAAAACAAGAAAAACACAATGGATGAAAAGGAGGAGAGGAGAGTGAAGGATATCTGGCTTTAGATGGATGAATAATTCTATGATAACAACTCTCAACAAAGTTTTTCATACATCTGGGCTTCACCTGAAACTGTGTCACAGGGCTAACAGTGTTATTGTGGGAGGACCATTTTCTAATTTGTCCTCTCAGTCTCCCTCCTCCCCTCCTCTCTCTCTGTCTCTCTTCAGGGTGTCCCCCCTCCCTTGTTTTCCAATTACAATAGGTCCATGAGAGCTCTCTTTATCCCACACACTCCAAGTGCTTCATGTTCCAGCTCCATCTCTCTCAGTTTCCCAGAAGCTCCAGAAGGTACCCTGCTGCGCTGCTTCTCCACAGGCCGGCCAGGTCAGCCACAACGCTGAAGCGCTCTGCACCGTCAACTGAAGAACAAACACCGGTCTAAAGAGGTATGTGACAAATCAAGCTCTCTTTCTGTTCTGCTTTAAAAAATGTGTGGGGTACTAGTTGTGTTAACCTTCTGAGACCCACAATAGACCCGCTTTTCTCCTTTTTTTTAGGGGGGTACAGGGGGTTTTTAGGGGGAGATAGCAGGTCAACAGTAGATGTCACATATAAGTGGTGTACATCATCTGAAAGCTGGGAACCTGAAGATTAATTTGAGATGCAGCTCAGCACTGTGTGTCAAGTTGTTCTAGTCATACATCTGTAATAAACATGCATGAATGAATTAATCATTTGAAGTTAATTGTGTAAGTGTATAAGGCTTTAGGACATTGTGATTGAATTATATGATGATCGTCCCCATGCTCTATTATGTCTCATAAGTTGTTGCAGCAATTGTTGGGTTGATACCATTTGTTAAATAGATTCGGTGCTAGATTCAACCTTTTTTTACCACGTGAGAATTGATAAAAATGATCAATAAACCTTCCAAAAACTTTTAACATTTTGGAGATTTCTGCAAGAATTGCATTCTTCAGCGATTGGATGGCGAGCACTTCTGTTGTGTAAACTGCTCAGAAACCCCCTTATTGTCAATCTAGCTAGGAAAGCCATCCATCCTCTGAATGCTCTAGGTCTCTAGTTTGTGGCTGTAAAGTTTCACGAGGCTGTGATTATCCTAGAGGTCACCACAGGTCATTTTATACAGTGAGGTCAAGTTTAAAAAACTATTTGCACTAATGGACATATTTTGGTTTGCTACAGCAAGATGCAGCGATTCAGGGAAGGCATTCACATACGTACTATGAAGGCAAAGAGGAAAGTGGAGGAGATCTCCAAAGAAGACGTCCAGGCTTTCCTCAAGAAGAACGCCTTTGTGCTCTTTACAGTCGCGGCAGTTGTCATTGGTGCGTATTCCTCTGAAAGCTAAATGGAAATGTCTTCATTCAGTCTGTGTCTCCATTGCATTGAAAACAATCTGCTGCCATACTCTCTCTCTGCAGGTATTGTTCTGGGATTCGCGCTCCGCCCATTTAAGATGACCTATCGAGAGATGAAGTACTTCTCTTTCCCTGGAGAGCTGTTGATGAGGATGCTTCAGATGCTTGTTCTCCCCTTACTGGTCTCCAGTCTAATAACAGGTAGGCCTACGACACCTGTAACAATGGATGTAGGACTTGTTAACATTCACTTTGTTCTGTTGTCTCAGGGTTATGATTCTATTCAGTAGTCTTCTATGTTCACGTGATTGGTCAGCTGTCATTTTAGCGCATGTCTTCATCAGGCACTACATGTCACTTACATTAAACTTGGCCAAATGTGAATTCGGAAAAGCCACCGTCACCTATCTAGGGAGACAGGTGGGCCAAGGCCAAGTGAGCCCAGTGGAGGCCAAAGTTTCCACCGTAACCGATTGCCCTATTCCCTCTACTAGGAAAGCTCTTTGTAGTTTTCTAGGCATGGCGGGTTACTACAGGAGTTTCTGCCGTAACTTTTCCACTGTTGTCCAACGTTTCTTTTCCTAAATTTCCTTTGGGATCAATAAAGTATCTATATATCTACTGCATCTCTGAATCAGAAATGAAACGGTGGGTAGGCAGTCAAAAAGCAAAACAAGGGACTGACAATGTCATGGTTATACATGAGAGGCACAAACTGGAGCTATGGTAACTCGTATTGGTCAACTTGTGAAAAGATCAGCAGCGTCTCAGATTCAGGTTCAATAACATGTAAAAACAATTAGGCTTTGCTTGGTGCTGGGAAAGAATGAGGTGGTTCACAGGGAGGTCTTGTTTACCCCCAGTAATCACTGAGGAGGCCAAGCTCACCCCCAGCTTGGTGATGAAGAGATTCCTGCTGATTCAGTTACAGAGAAGACTTCAAATAATTACGGAAGGTGCTTCATCATTGAGGCCTCTAACTGCGTTGGGTCGATTCTCATCGTTTGCAGCAGTGGACCTCAAATTTTTCAAGGGAGTGCCCTCTGTCACTGAGACTTAGGAAACACTGTGCTCGAGAAAGTGGAACGTTAGTGATGTTTATCACATGGTTTTTAGTTTTTATGCTGAAAATCTTGCCATTCCTGCATGCTCTATCCTCACCCTTCACAATGCTGTATAATTCTTCACAGTGCCCTATAGTGCAACGCTACAAAAAAGTTGGGTGTCATTGGAAGTGTTTTCTGGACTTATGTTGTTTCCGTACGTACGTTAGTTTCCGTACTTTTAAGTCCAACCATACCGCTTCTTCTTTCAGCCCGCCAAACCAACCGGGTAGCCAGAGACTGTGTGGAGATTCATGGCTGTTTTTTTTAACTGTTCTGTGCACAGTTTTACTTTACCCTGTTGTGTATCTACTGAATTTGGCATTAAAAGTCATTACCAACTGTTCCTGGTGTCCTGTGTGCTGCAATTGGGTCCTACCACTACCCGTAACAGGTTTTGTTGCCTGAAACCATTTGCAGATGTCACTTTAGTTTTGTTGCGTGGCGTAAAAATGACACACGAAAAGCCAAAAATGTGTCCTCATGACTAATGTAACGCCTTCTGATGAGGCTAGGTTGAAGATTTATTATTCATTATTGTTTATTGATTGCATTTCCACCCTCTATCCATCAGGAATGGCAGCCTTGGACAGCAAAGCCTCAGGAAAGATGGGCATGAGAGCCGTGATCTACTACATGACCACGACCTTTATCGCAGTCTTTATTGGCATCATAATCGTCCTCATCATCCACCCAGGAAAAGGATCGAAAGAGGAGTTTGGAAAGCAGCAGAAGATCGAGCAAGTCAGTCCTGCTGATGCCTTCTTAGATCTGATCAGGTAGCCTGCATATAAGAACAATAATATTCACAAAGTTTGAACCGGAACTGTCCGTCTTGTAATCACTGTGTGATTTCTCATTTCAGAAATATGTTTCCCCCAAATTTGGTCCAAGCCTGCACACAGCAGGTGAGCTTTACAAATATGAATACTAAGTGTGCAGTACTTTGTATCCATGAAGTCTGACATACGACCTCTAGCCTCTCCAGTGTTCATTTCACCGCACAAAATAACAGCATGAATGGTGTAGAGGCCAAAGCCAGAATACTTCAATAGGCCTGACATTCTGGCCCTAGACCAGGGGTCTGCAACCTGCGGCTCTGTAGCCCCTCTTCAAATGATACCCTCATACTATGACGACGGAGTATGAGGACCACATGGAGGAAAAACATAAATCTAAGATTTCGAGAAAAATGTTGTAATATTATGATAATAAAGTCAGAAGTTTATAAAGTAGTCATTTTATGTTATTTTCTTTTTAGTTAGGACTTTATTCTCGTAATATTACGACTTTTTTCTCGTAAAGTTATGACCTTATTCTCGCAATATTGCGACCTTTTTCTCGTATAGTTATGACCTTATTCTCACAATATTGCAACCTTTTTCTCGTAAAGTTATGACTTTATTCTTGTAATATTATGACTTTTTTTCTCGTAATAATATGACTTTATTTTACAAATCTCAGATTCTTTTTCCCTCAATGTGGCCCTAATACTCCGTAGTACATTTGCACTTCGGCCCACACTGCATGAGACTTATATACTATATACTTAGACTATAAACTGTGTTACCTTCATCACAATGCTCAAATGTTTTGCGGCTCCAGACAGTTTTTTTTTGCCTAAAATGTCTCTTTTGATAGTAAAGGTTGCTGACCCCTGCCCTAGACTGACCCTACCTGAGTCATGTAGGCCCCAGCCCAGCTAATTGTAGTAACTGGTTGATTATATTGATTTAACCTCTGGATCGAAAATGTGTTCCAACCAAGCATGAATATGTCAATATCTTCATGGCCTCATAGCACCAAATGAATGATTTACAAAGGATGATTCCTCTGAAGGCCATGCATATCCATCATAATCCAACAAGTTTTCAATTATGAACATAGCAGACCTGAGACTGGTGCTATTTGAAAGGTCATTGGGCCACTTTTACCATAGGGATTCATCCTCTGGGAACCATGAATAACTGGAGCAAAATTGTTGAAAATCTTGCAAATAGTTTTGAAAAAAAAACATATAGTGCCACGAGACTTAAGAAGAGGTCAAGAGGCCATTAAAACTGCTAGAAAACTTTGGCGAGCCAGCCAGGAGGACGTGAAACAGTAATTTAACTCAAAGTATAATTACCTGATTCTGAATGTTAGTGGGTCTGTTTCAGCTTTATCAGACTCCACCAGTATAACCTCGGTCCTTTAATTCTCTTTAGTTCAAAACCAAATATGGAAAACGAATAGTCCATGTGACTGTGACGGTGAATGACACCCTCTTCAACTCGACCAACGGCACCCAGGAGGTCATGGACATTACCCGGGAGGAAGTGATCCCGGTGTCGGGTCAGGTGAACGGGGTCAACGCCCTCGGGCTGGTGGTCTTCTCCATGTGCTTTGGTCTAATAATTGGCAACATGAAGGAGCAGGGCCAGCTCCTGAGGGATTTCTTCGACAGCCTCAACGAAGCGATCATGCGCCTGGTTGCCATCATCATGTGGTAAGACTTTGCTTTCGGTGAACAAATGTTTTCCGTCACACTTATCTTCAGTAACTCGCTGTTTCTCTCCTCCTCTCAGGTATGCTCCCATTGGCATCCTGTTCCTGATAGCAGGAAAGATTGTGGAGATGGATGATATCACGCAGATGGGCGGCCAGCTGGGCATGTATACCATCACAGTTATCATCGGCTTACTGATCCACGGGGTTCTTATTCTTCCCACTCTTTATTTTGTTATCACTCGGCAAAACCCCTTTATCTTCATTGCTGGGCTCCTTCAAGCTCTGGTAACAGCCCTGGGGACCTCCTCCAGGTGAGTCGTGTTCAACACCACCACACTTTAACAAATGAATCACAATTATTCCCTTAAAAAAAACAGTCTCGCATTTGAGGAACTTGTCTGTGGCCAAACCTAAAACCTGTATTGTGTCAGTATGCTTCAAACTGAAAATAACGACTGCTCTGTTGTAGTGGGTCTGCGAAGATCCTTCCTACCATACCATTGATAATGGCAACTGGCAAAATGAAAAATAAACTACAGAATGTCAGGTGTAGTGTTGACCAATGAAATGACCCCTGCCTCGTTGCGGGGGCGTTCGCTTTACTAGAGTGTCCCTACGTCATCAGATAGCATATTGAGCAGCGCACCTACTACGGATGGATGCCAGTTACTTGGTTGTGTCTAGAAGGTAACCCACAAATTGCAAAAACTTGAAAAACGTGCAAAGACTCGCAGCCCGATGATTGTACTGTTCACATTTAGACCATATGAGATGTTTCATCCTCTACATTGTGCTAACAATCTTTTGGAGTCTAACTAAGAAAGTGTCGCGGCTGAAGGCAGCATCACAATCAGGGAGGACCCAAATGCAGACGCAGACATTGGCATTATCCGTAACCGCTTAACCGCAAAACAGGTAACAAAAAACTCCAAGCAGTAACGTACTGTACGTAACAGCAAGCAAAACATGTAAAGCTAAGTTCACACTACACGGCCTGGCAGCCGAACACGGACAGGGCAGGAAAACTCCAGTTGACGTCCTGGGAGCAGGGCAGATGCAGAGCAGGGAATCTCAGGCGGATGGCCCAGTGGCAGGGCAGAGTCGGAGCAAGAAAACTCAGGTTGATGGCCTGGGGGCAGGGCAAAGGCGAAGCTGGTGACCTCAGGCGGATGGCCCAGGGGCAGGGCAGAGGCGGAGCAAGGAAACTCAGTTTGGTGGCTTGGGGGAAGGGCAGATGCGGAGCTGGGGACCTCAGGTGGACAGCCCGGAGACAGGACAGACAGGGAAAACTGAGTTAGGCGTCGGCAAAGGCAGGACAGATGCAGTGGGCGGCGGCAAAGTCGGGATCTCTCTGGAGGTCGAGCAGGTTTCTTTTTGAACCGATTTTTTAACCTGTTTCCATTCTTTCATCTCTCAGCTCGGCCACGCTCCCCGTCACCTTTAAATGTCTGGAGGAGAACAACAAAATCGACAAGCGAATCACACGTTTCGTGCTGCCTGTGGGCGCCACCATCAATATGGACGGAACGGCTCTGTATGAGGCGCTGGCTGCCATCTTCATTGCCCAGGTCAACAATATGGAGATGAACTTTGGTCAGATCATCACCATCAGGTAAAAATGGAACAAAAGAGGATGATAATAGATTATGCTGTTTTCAATAAGAAATAAGAATAATAAAAAAATGCAAATCAGCAATAACAGGCATCGTATGTGTATGCTTCTCTTCAATCAAGTATTACAGCAACTGCAGCCAGTATCGGAGCTGCCGGCATCCCTCAGGCAGGCCTGGTCACCATGGTGATTGTACTGACCTCTGTTGGACTTCCTACTGATGACATCACTCTCATCATTGCAGTTGATTGGTTCCTGTGAGTAGCTTCCTAGATCATGAACATGTGAAGCACAAGTTCTTTAACTCTAACCATGATATTTAAAAATTTAAATTTCAGAATTCAAACTTCTCCAAACAATAATCCATTATAACATACATGTGAAATGCGGTAACTTTAACTTAGAATCCTACATGAATCATCTCCGTCGTCTTAAAGGTCAAAAGCAGATCTGTTTCTACTACCACCTACTGACACACTTCTCCTCTCTCCCTGGAGTCTTGTTCCACATCTTCCCTTTTGTATTGAATATTTTTTGCAATGAGTTTTAACATAGAAACATAATTAGGTTTCCCAAATTAATCATTTCAATTAGAATACCCTTCCCAGAAATTACTCAGCTAACTGGGGTAATAAGAAAAAAAAACCCTTCTCTCCTTTAACTAGGATGGACCAAATATGAATGTCTGTCAAAGCACATGAAGACAGGCCCTTCTCATGCTGAACAGAAGAATGTATAACGTTTAATGAATATAAGCCTGTATGTTCTAAAGCTGTGTTTTCATATAAAGCAAGATTATCAACTTACTCCAGTGAATCAGGCTTTGTTTTAAATAAGTCTGGCCTTAAGTTACCATAGAAACTTCCCTCAAGACTAGTCTGGTCAAAAACGGTACACTAATAAGACGGTTTGTTTTAGGGATTCATGGGTAGCTCACCAGGTATCCAGGTGGCCCAGGTAACACCTGACAGGACAACTCAAAAACCTGACCTATAAAAACATCACAAGGAATTATTATTAGCATTTATAATTTATAAATTCTTTGTTGTGCAACATTACAAGTTGTCATGAATCTCATTGGAAAAAGTCACCCGATTCAACTGTTATCAAGCCGTTAAATAGGCGTTATCAATCGCTATAGGCACCATAGATGTGGGTCAGTAGGGGCCTACTATGTTTGTAAAAGTTAAACTTAAAAGCAACACTTTCTAACATGTTATAAAACTGAATGAAACATTGCATTTCAAACAAAAAGGCTTCTTTATGTTTAGGCAATGAAACTACAGCTTCTTTAGATTTAGGCAATAACAATACAGCTTCTTTAGGTTTAGGCAACAAAACTTCAACTTATTTATGTTTAGGCAATAAAACTACAGCTTCTTTAGATTTAGGCAATAACAATACAACTTCTTTAGGTTTAGGCAACAAAACTACAACTTCTTTAGATTTAGGCAATAACAATACAACTTCTTTAGATTTAGGCAACAAAACTTCAACTTATTTATGTTTAGGCAATAAAACTACAGCTTCTTTAGATTTAGGCAATAACAATTCAACTTCTTTCGGTTTAGGCAACAAAACTACAACTTATTTAGGTTTAGGCAATAAAACTACAGATTCTTTAGATTTAGGTAATAAAACTACAACAACTTCTTTAGGTTTAGGGGAAAAAAAAGTAAAATTTAGGGAAAAATACTGTGTTTAGGGTTAAAATAACTACGAACACAAAGACAGCTACACATTGTTGGTTTCACACGGGATGCAAACTCCGGTCTTCTGGGTGAACTACAGCGCCTGACTTCCGCTTCTGCTCCTGTCATAATTACTACGTTCTCTAAAGGTCGCTGTCGTGTTCTTTTATACCTTCTTTCGGTGATCTACCATGTGAATAAATGATAAAACCTACTAGTAGGTGCAGTAGGCCCCTATTGACCCACATCGATTGGGCTTATAGCGACTGAAAACGCCTATTTAATAGCCTGACAACAGTCTAATCGGCTGACTTTCAAAACAACTAAACTTTTTACCTCATTTCGGTTGCATACAACTTAATAAAAAACAAACAAACTCTGCCCTCAGATATAGCCTGTATAGCTAGCAGAGTTAGCCCTGTACCCAGCATGTTTTCCCACTTATTTTCCCTTTTTATTCTCTTTGTTCATGCTGGGGTGTAGGGACCGTCTGCGCACCACAACCAATGTTTTGGGGGATTCGATCGGAGCCGGCATCGTGGAGTTCCTGTCTCGACACGAGCTCCGCAGCAAAGACGTGGAGATGGGAAACTCAGTGCTGGAGGAGAGGGAGAGGAAGAAACCCTACAAGCTCATCTCCCAGGATAGTGATTTTGAAAATGACAAACATGCTCACAGTGAATCAAACATGTAGTTCAACCCACATCTGTTAACCTGTTCTGTTCTGGGGGAGTAGGGACCTAATTGTCAGATGTTGTTGTCAACCATTTTTTAGTCGTTATTTCACACTTTTTGATTTGTTAACATTCGTTTATTATCATGTCCTAGAAGTGAATTCCTTACATTCCTCTTTCATCCAAAATTACAGCGATGACATCCCGTAGTATATGTCATTTGTTTCAAATAGGACTGTTTTGTTTACTACTTTAATGAATATTTTAACTTCATATGACCCTCATGTAGAGGTTGAGGTGAAAGTAGGTTTAGATATGTGCAGGATGAAGGATTTAAACAGAAAGCAGTGTTTTGCTTTTGAAGATATTATGTGAAGGAATTATATATTTGGACTTTTACCATTTTGTCACCAGGACATAACTCAACTTAAATTAAAAACATATCGATATTGTCCCAACATTAGCCAGTTAATATTGTGGTTATTACAAGTTTTTTTTATGTTTCAGTGGTACAAGCTCACAGATTCTTTCTCACACACGTAGAATTGCAAATGCATGCGTTGACTGTGTGTGACTTTTTTCTTACCAACGTTGCTCATTTACTGTAGATATGAGACAAGTGACTATGTTTGGGTGATTAATGCATGTTAAAGCCTCTGATTTCAATATGAATCTGTGAAACAGATATTCAAGTCTTGACTGAAATTCAACAACTTTTCATGAAAACAGTTGTCTTAGTTTTTGTTTATTATAACTTCAGTGAAATAAACGGAAAAAAGCCTTTCCTGCCTGTCTCCCTTTTATTTAAAACGTCAGAGACAGTTGTTGTGTCTTGATCACTTTCTTTCTGTGAAAATATGATCATATCAGACTGAGCACACACTGAGAGGGATCCATCCAGTTCTCTGAACAGATCAATACTCTGTGTGGATAGTGCAAAGATTAGAGACACATACTAACAACCATGACCTCCCCTCCTTTAACAGCTACTGTCCTGAAAAGTCCCATACCAACACTGAATATAGCCATGTCCCATCTGCTAACATGGAGGAGGCAGGATTTCTGACCTATACTACAGCCAGCCACCAGGGGGCGATCCAGATGTTTTGGCTTCACTTCTGGGGAGCTGTCATGTCCATAAACATATATACGTAGACACCGCTTTGGACGCTTTGGATGCTTCAGTCCGTTGCAGCGATACATCAAATGAATGATTATTATAGAGCACATCACAATTATATCTGTTTAGAAGTTTAAAAAGGAAAAAGAAGAGACAATCAGATTTGGATAATAATGCAGGTAAAGTAGTTATTAAACACAATCCACCAGGTCAATTTCTAGAAGAGGCCTAGTTGTTACTGAAGATTAATTTAATTGTTATTCAGACTATACACAGGCTAAATGCACAGCAGAATATAATTACATTGCATATGGCTCATGAATGTGATATAACAATGCTAAAACTGACTAAAGTTTAACAAAGTGAATTATATAAACATACTGTAAACAACAGTGAGTATATTGCACACAATGAATATAAGCAAAAGAGCAAAATTCTTCTACGAATAGGCTATCAAAAACATGCAGGCTTTCTCACCACATTGACTTTTCTTGTACATAGTTGTCCTCAGTCTCATTTACTTAAATTGGTCATGGAGTCATCACAATTTAATTGAGACCGGTAAATTAGTTGTATTGTTCTTGTTAACTGTCTTTTATGTAGTATTAATATCTGTGGATGTGTTGTGGTTGTGCCTTTTGAGTAAGGTGAGAGAGTTTTGAAGCAAAGTGTTGGAGTTTACTATCTCTACACCTCAGGGCACTTGACTCCCATGTTTATGTACATTCAGGTGTCTGAACAGCTTCAGGACTTAATGGCAGTTTTCCTAATTACACTTCCTGTTTACTTTCTCTGATCTTTACATCAATATTGGTTTACCAAACAAAGCAAGGTCAATAGTGTTAGCACATTAAGTAAACATTTCTATTACATGTTATATTGTTATATTACTTTAGAATTGGATTACATGTTTATTATTGTATTATAGTACGTGCAGTGGTGGAAGTATTCAGATCTTGTACTTCAGTAAAAATAGCAATACTACCATGTAGAAATACTCTTTTACAAGTAAGGGTCCTGCATTCAAAGTCCCTCTTAAGTAAAAGTGCAAAACTATTAGCATATGAATATACTTAAAGTACCAAACATAAAAGTACACATTATGCAGAATAATGTATATTATTGGATTATACTTATTGATGCTTTAATGTGTTCATCACTTTAATGTTGCAGCTGGTAAAGGTGGAGCTCATTGTAATGACTTTATATACTGCTGGGTAGTTGAATCTATAATAATGCATCATTTATTCATTGATTATATTTTGTATTAATAATCTGAATCTGTAAAGTAAGTAAAGTTATTAAATCAATGTAGTGGAGTAGAAAGTCTAATATTTCCCTCTGAGATGTAGTGGAGTAGAAGTAGAAAGTATCAGAACATGGAAATACTCAAGTTAAGTACAAGTATCTCAAAATTGTACTTAAGTACAGTACTTGAGTAAATGTACTTAGTTACTTTCCACCACTGAGTACATTTTATACTGTTGTGTTTTTCTATGCGTTCTTTACTGTTGGAATAAAATAATTGTTGATTATTTAACTGCAAAGTAGTAATGTGTTTTTGATACCTTCACTTTTTTTGCATTAAATCATACTGGGATGTTTGCTGAAATTGATTGGATGTAGCACAGCCTACCTAGAAAACTTTCCACCAGCCACCACTGCTATATACATTAACAAAGTGTGCAATAATATACTGTATACATTAGCAAAGTGTGCAAGTTACTATACATTAGCAAAGTGTGCAATAACATACTGTATACATAAGCAAAGTGTGCAAGATACTATATATATTAGCAAAGTGTGCAATAACATACTGTATACATTGGCAAAGTGTGCAAGATACTATATATATTAGCAAAGTGTGCAATAACATACTGTATACATTGGCAAAGTGTGCAAGATACTATATATATCAGCAAAGTGTGCAAGTTACTATACATTAGCAAAGCGTGCAAATTAGCAAAGTGTGCAAGTTACTGTATACATTAGTAAAGTGTGCAAGACATTAATAAAGCGTGCAAGATACTGTATACATTAATAAAGTGTGCAAGACATTAGTAAAGTGTGCAATACATTAGCAAAGTGTGCAAGTTACTGTATACATTAGTAAAGTGTGCAAGTTACTATATACATTAGTAAAGTGTGCAAAAAACTATATACATTAGCAAAATGTGCAATAAGATACTATAAACATTAGCAATGTGTGCAAGATACTATATACCGTACACTAGCAAATTATGCAAGATATACATTAGTAAAGTGTGCAAGTTACAATGTTTTATTCTTCAATAAAAAGTAATTGAGGTAGTAAATGTGCAAAATGTAGATGTGCAAAATTCAACAAGTGCAACATTATTCCAGGATTAAAACAGGATGGATTGTTGTTGAGACAGAAACTATAGAGCTTTGTTTGTTCTTCAGGTAAGCCTATTGTGTGTGAATTAGTGTGACACCGGGAGATGGCGACAGGGCAACGAATGGAATAAAAGCCATGAAGAAGAAGAAGCAGCAGTCACTAGGTGAAGGAGGATCAGTCTGCTGCTGCTGAGCTTCACAACCATGTCGACCACTACGGACCAGGACCTGGGCCGTGCGCTCTGCATCATCACCGGGGCCTCCAGAGGCTTCGGGCGGACCATCGCGAGAGAGATGTCCCGGTTGGTGAAGCCCGGCTCGGCGCTCGTCCTCACGGCCCGCTCCGGTGATGACCTGCGGGCTGTGCAGGCGGAGCTGGCCGAGTCTGAGGCCGGCAGAGCGGGCCTGCTGGTGGAGAGTGTGGTGGCAGATCTGAGTCAGATGGAGGGTCTGGAGAAGGTTGTCACAGCATCTAAGGACGCTTTCTCTGAGGATATTGATCACGTTATACTGGTCAACAACGCAGGTAAGAAGCAACCTCTCACTTTTTTGGGTGTTTTTTTTTTTATTTATTTTTTTACTATATACATTAGCAAAGTGTGCAAGATACTATATTAGCAAAGTGTGCAAGTTACTATATTAGCAAAGTGTGCATAACATACTATATACATTAGCAAAGTGTGCAAGATACTATATACATTAGCAAAGTGTGCAAGATACTATATACATTAGCAAAGTGTGCAAGTTACTATATTAGCAAAGTGTGCATAACATACTATATACATTAGCAAGTTGTTTTTTAACTCTACTCTTTCTTTTTGTCATTATTATTATTGTTATTTCTTTTCTTGGTTTTGTTTTGGTTTTGAATGTTGAGGTTGTTTTCTCTATAGTGTGCTTGATGGGTTTGTCTGTAAGCTCATCTACTTAAAGGTTGGTTTATAGACTTGTAATTACAAACAGTGGATTGCATATATGAAAACAGCCTTGACAAAAGGGAAAAAATAAAGTATAAAAAAAAGAAGCAACTTCACTCTACTCCTCATATATGCAATAAAATGCACTTTTATTTACAGTAGCTGCAACTTACAGTCACATTTTTCAGTGCATATGTTTTACTTGTAATGGGCATTGTTGTGGAGATGTTTTTTAAAGGCTGTTCTGTTCACCAACATTTTTATTTTTTTATTTAATCTTTATTTAATCAGTGAGATTAACATCTCTTTTCCAGGAGAGACACGAGAACAAGAAACATTCAGAAGAAGCACAATAATATCGTATCGTGCTCAGTTCAGGTTCATACTTGTATTTTGTGTTTCTACTAGAACATGTTTACATGCTGTAATGTTCAAAAAACACTTTATTTTCCTCATACTGTCTGCCTGAATATACCTGTATTTACCGTGTAATGATTTGTATATATATATATATTGTATATTTGTGACATCACAAATGGACAGAAATCCTAACGGCTTGTTTCAAACGCACAATTTCTGAATACGGGCTGTGTGTATTTCTCCGTATATTGAGCGTTTTGATAGTTTAACAGTATTTATATAGCACTTAAACCTGCTTCATAATATAAAAAGACATGAAATTCTCACTTTTTACAATATGGGACCTTTAACATGAAAAATCAAAAGGGATTTTAGATTTTTTAAAGCCTGAAAACAGAGCCATGAGGAGGTGCAGAAGTCTAGTTTTCTCTCAGAACAGTGAAAACCCTCTTTTAATGTTGTGATCTTGTTGCCTCCTCTTGAGAATATTTACATAAAACTAGTTGATGAAAACACTCATGCATGAGGACAGAGACACTCACTATTCTTAACCCCTCCTTCCCTCTTCCCAGCCTCTCTGGGGGACGTGTCCCGCTACGTCAAAAGCTTCACCGACATGGCTGAGGTGGACTCTTACTTGTCTCTCAACGTCAGCTCCTCCCTGTGCCTCACCGCCAACGTCCTGCAGGCTTTCCCACAGCGTCCAGGTCTGCGGCGCACCGTGATCAACATCACCTCGCTGTGCGCCCTGCAGGCTTTCCCCTCCTGGGTGTTGTACTGCACCGGCAAGGCCGCCAGAGAGATGATGTTCAATGTGCTGGTGAAGGAGGAGCCGGATCTCCGGGTGCTCAGCTACTCTCCAGGTGAGGAACCGCCTGTTTGTGCTCCTCACATTCAAAGTCCAACCAGTCAGCCATGAGTTGTTGGACTGTTGTTGGACAGTTAGAGGACTTGAATGAGGTCTTCCTAAAGGAGTTGTGATGCTGAATTCCAGTTTTACCACATTTTAAAGTTGCCCTTACCTTTTTAAAATGAAAACATACCAGCAGCTGCTGCAAGGCCGTGATCCAACTGGAAACACTAAGGCCCAGTTACAACCCTCTCACTCCGTGACGGAGTGAACTCTGTCTGTCGTCACACTCACAGCTCAATGAAGCACCTTCTTTAAGGTGGAGGGTATAAATACAACGGCCACTTCGGGACGGCAAGGAATCTATAAATAAATATCAGAATCAGAAATACTTTATTGATCCCCGGGGGAAATTGAGTTACTTTTTGCTCCCAATCTAGAATATATATATATATATTATTTATATATATAGCTGTATATATATATAAACATAGAGAAATCATAAGAAAATATAAATAAAAAATATGTATAACAGCAGATAATAATAATACTGAAAAATAGGATCGATCATTAATTGTGTAAAAATGCAAGAATAGTATAAATAAATATTAATATTAGTTTAAATGTACTGTATAAATAAATGCAGTGTTAATGCCACAATAAACCAGATTATTGCACTAAATTATTGACCTGTATTGCACAGTTGAAGATATAATAAATTGTGGTGTTATAGTTGCTGATAAGGGTAAAAAATAATAAATATATGTTGTTTAATTATGTATAAATGTACAACACTACAATCAAATGAACACGCTTACCGTTTTCTAGACTGGATAAGAGTATATTTGATCCTAAATACAATCTATTTAAATTGATGACGTCTGTATGACAATAAAATAGAATAAATTAAATGTGTATCACTTTGAGCAGTTTATAGGAAATGTTTGTACCGGTAGTGGAATTGGGCCAATGTGTTTGTTCTGTACATTCGAACCCTTGAACTCCATTCACCTCTGTCCTCTGTATGGTACCAGGGCCTCTGGACACGGCCATGCAGATGACGGCCAGATCCAAAACAGCCAATCCCGACCTCAGGAAGTATTTTACCGACATGCACGCTCAGGGCACGCTGCTCACCTGTGAGGCGTCCTGTGCCAAGCTGATGAAGCTGCTTCTGGAAGACACCTACGCATCAGGAGCTCACGTCGACGTCTTTGACCTCTAGATGCTAAAACTTACTCTTATTACAGATCACTTCTATGTGTGCCTTGATTTTAATTGAAACCTACCACCAATGTTGTAGTCAAGACCTTCTAAACCGAGACCAAAACCAGAGTGTATCGAGACTGAGACCAAGACCAGATAAGTGTGAGTCCCAGATCCTCCTCAGATTACCCACATTCCCATGAAAACACCCACAGAAATCAAATGAAGATTCCTCTTCCTTCACCTCTTTAATTGCCATATTCAGTGTTTATGTGTAGGCATTGTAGAGGTGAATGATATGTGTGTGAATGTTCCTTTGTTTTCTCTGAGCAATCACAGTAATGATGTTTTAATCAATGTACAGGCAGTGTAGTGATATCCCCACGGTTGAGACTAGACCGAAAAAGACATGGTGGTTGGTAACAAGATGGCCAGTCTGAGCATTGCCAAGACCAAAGTTGTGAATAATAACCGTAACACGAAACACCTCAGTTAATCATTTGCTATGTAGGAGTTTGCCATTCGTAGATGTTCTGGTGCTTTACTTCAGGTGCTTCGGCTACACTAAATCATCTCCAGCTCACACATAATGTAGGATAGCAACAATTTCACAACACATGACATCAAAGCTCATTCATATCTATTCACTTAAAGGACCAGCGTGTAGCATTTAGGGGGATCTATTGGCAGAAATTTAATATAATATTAATAACCATGTATTCATTAGTACGACAGAGTATTAGGGCCATATCGAGATTTCGAGAATTAAGTCTTAATATTACGAGAATAAAGTCGTAATTTAATGAGAATAAAGTCAGAACTTTATGAGAAAAAAGTAATTTCCTCCTCCACAAGAGTCAGTTTCCCCATCAGGTCCGTGTGGTTCTTTCTTTGGAATAAACACAGTTTCTTGCACAACCTTACAAGATCCTAATACTGATGATAATGTGGTGCTGATGTGCCAAAAGATGAAGTATTTCATTATTTGTGAATCTTAAACTAAAGTATAACTTTTTCCTCGTAAACTTCTGACTTTATTCTCATAATATTACGACTTTATTCTCTTAAATATATGAATTTATTCTCATATTACGACTTTATTCTCATATTATGACTTTATTCTCGTAAACTTCTGACTTTCTTCTCATAATATTACGACTTTTTTCTCTTAAACATATGAATTTATTCTCATATTATGACTTTATTCTCATATTATGACTTTATTCTCATATTATGACTTTATTCTCATATTATGACTTTTTTCTCGTAAACTTATGACTTAATTCTCATAATATTATAACTTTATTCTCGTAAATTTACGACTTTATTCTCATAATATTACGACTTTTTTCTCGTAAACCTATGACTTTATTCTTGTAATATTGGGACTTTATTCTCGAAATCTCAGATTTATTTTATTTTCCTCAATGTGGCGCTAATACTCCCTCATGCATTAGTGTATAATCCCCTGAAAATACGAATCATTGTGTTTTCGTTATCTTAGAATGAGTCCTTCATATCTACATAGGGAGCGGGTTCTCTTCATGGAGTCCGCCATGTGTCTTTCTACAGTAGCCCAGAACAGACAAACCAAACACTGGCTCTGTAGGCCACCATATTATGCCTCTGATTACAGTACATGCATACAAAAGCACAGTAAAGTTACAGTATACATCAACAAATCATACAACAAAGACATGAAGATAAGGGACAACATCATTCACACTGCTCTACAGTATGTAAAGGAAAAGAAAAAGGAAACCTGGTACTGTATCTGTGTTGTTATTCTTTGGTTGATTTCATGTCACGTTGTGATAACCGTTATTTAATGAAGTGCTTGTTTATTGTCAGACAGTTCACTGTATGTTTACGTTATCAGTTGTTATTGTCATTCAGATGTTCTTCTTGTGCTCTGACCCCAATCTGTGCCATGTTAAGTCTTAACTATAGTGAAGTCTGGGGGGTTGTCGTTTTAATGTGCCTTACAGTATGTTAATAAGATGCTATCTTTTATGAATAGTTATATTAGTAAACAGTGATTAATGCTGCTGTAATGCTGAGTTTAAGCATTTCAATATGTGACAGAAACACTCAGAATATTTTTCACACATTCCTCAATGTATGACTAATTACTTCACATAAATGTTGATGGAAAAGTATTGCTTTATTCTTGCTTACATAAACTTGATACTGTATATTACATAATGCAATACTGAGATTATTTTTTTATTTGTTTCTTCATCTTTTTTTCTTCTTTTCATACATGCCATTGAAGCCCATGATAAGAGTCTGACAATCACACCGACATATGATAATACATATAACTATTATAATATAAAGGTACCACTTATAGCAACTCACAATTATGAAGTTTCTAAAATCAAATTGTTTAATATTTACAAATCAGTAGTGTAAATTAAAAAAATACCTTGTGTGTGCATTATATATATATTTAAAAAATATATATAAAATATAAATAAATAAATTAAAAAAAATATATATATAAAAAATATAAATAAATAAAAAGTAACATAAAACACAAAACATGCCAGGGGTTAATATAAATAAATAAATAAATAAATAATAGTAACTTAAAATTAAAATATTAAACTTGGAGCACAAACTCACTGTTTTACTAGCCTTTTTGTTTTTTGCGTTAGATATTGTCTTAATATATATTTCTTAAAAACATTAAAGTGAGCTTTAACTCTCGCAAATTTGCATTTATGAATGTAAAACTTTGTGACAATGATAATGAGATTGAATCTCTCATATATTGTATTGAACCTTAAAGGTCACCTATTATGCAAAATGCACTTTTTGTGCAACAATGATTTGATACCTTCAGTGTTTTAGTCTTTTTGAGGAATGTTCTGCTGTGATTGTTCCAGCTGTGTGACGTGATTGACTTCCAATCAAGCAGATCACAAGCACCTGAGTGGTGATGTGTCTGTGTCCACATATTGCGTGTTCTGCTTTGCGATGGTGGCTTGACAATGCCTGACGAAGATCTCTGTTTCATATCTAGTTTCCTATGATATCTGTGTCTCTAAAAGAACCCACTAGAGCCTCTGAAAGACAGTACAGTCAGTCGGAATCGCCAGCGATCCTGCGAGTCTCAGAGGGTTAACGTTTCCCCCTTTCTTCTCTGCTATGTTACATGTCTCCCCCGTCTTCTTGTTATCCTCCATATCCTCATCATCAATATCATCGTCATCAACATCATCAGTAGCATCAGTGTCATTAGGTGTGGAGGTGTTCATGAAAGAGCTGCAGGTCTTTAGCTTTTTCTTAAAGGTGGAAAGGGACTCGAAGAGGATCGAATGAAGTTTGGTAACTCATTCCACCACCGGGGGACTACAGAGGAGAAGAGTCTAGCTGGCGACTTTGTTGTGATGAAAGTACCAGGCGCCTTTCATTGGCCAAGCGTAGCGGGCGAGAGGGAGTGTAGACCTGGATGAGGGAGTTCAAGTTGGCGGGAGACGTTTTTGTTGCTGTTTTGTAAGCGAGCAACAGGGTTTTGAATTTGATGCAAGCGGCAACTGGGAGCCAGTGGAGGGACATGAACAGCGGAGTGACGTGTGCTGTTTTGGGTTGGTTGAAGACCAGTCGTGCTGCTGCCTTCTGGATCATCTGCATGCACGAAGGCCTGCCAGTAGGGAGTTGCAGATACATCAAAGACGCTGCCACTGAATGTGAGCAGCTCTGTTTCCTGTCATGTGCCTCTGACAGACGATCACAGCTGCCCCGGACCAAAATACCACAGGAGGAACCAACCCAAAGAAGGGGACGACACCCCTAGGCTACCTCTACTCACCTCCCCAGCTCCTGATTTCCCACTGCTCACCCCCCTCCCCACTCTGGGGAGTTTGTACAACCTCTAGAGGGGGTAAGTTTATTTTTGGCGGTAGCAGGGGTCGGGCTAAGGAGAGAGGGGGGAAAGTGCTCCTTAGAATTTCCCGAGAACTCTCTGCAGCTCGTTTGGTCCCGTATCCCTCGGCCAGTCCCACCCTCAGCAGCTTTCTCCCTCCTCTCGACCTCCTCCTGTGTTTTGTTTAGCCAGTACAATGACTGTGGGGAACATGGAGAGCGCTGAGCTGTTTGATGCTGGGAAGAAAGGTCGAGGCCTGAGGGCCACCAAAGAGCTGAAAGCCGGGGAAGTGGTCTTCGCCGAGTCCAGTTTCTCCGCTGTGGTCTTCGACAGGTACGAGGGCTCCTCGGTTGTTGTCGTTTTTTAGACTAGATGGACAGGTATGATCGTTTCTTACCGAGCATGTATTTGCAGATCTGGCTGACACCACTGCCGGTGTGTTGTGGACGTGTAGGTCAGGCCTCTCTGAGCTGTGTGACCTCATATCTTAGATGCCCAAATTCTCATGACAGCAGCAATAATAAGGTGTCAAGGTGTCATGTGAGCTCGAGCATGACATACTTTTGGATTCAGTTTTCAAGAGCTAGGACGCTCTACCACAAAATGATTGACACTTTGCAAGCTTTCAAAAATAATTTCTTAATTTAAAAATGAATAAAACATCAGTCTTAGAGATTCCAGTGACCTCACATGTAGCATGTGGATAGAGAAATGACATTTCCTTCTCTTTACATGCAGTAGATCAATGTCTATCGAGTCTGTATTTGCTTTGAGACATTGGTCATAACTTAATTTTTTTAGACCCTGTTCATATATGCTACATGCTACACTTGGAATATTGTGCTACAGCTGCTAAAAGGTTATTTGTATAGCAAGTGTTTTACATAAGACATGGGGCGCTTTGGTAGCCGAGTTGTTACAGAGCGTGCCATATAACCCCAACATCCTGGGATTAATCTTGGCCTTTGTTGCACTTCTATACGGTCGGACATTGTCGCACTTTGTTCCAGATACATGGTGCATAGAAACTGAATGTTACATGTCCATGTTTAGTTTTGAGTCTGGGGAGGTCTGGACGTTTCATAATGTCAGTGCAGATTAGAAATATATTTTGGCCCTTAGACCATTCAGTGCTTTATAAACCAATAGTAGTATTTTAAAATACATTTAAAGCCAGTTTAAAGATGTGAGAACTGGACTGGTGGTCTGTCAAAATGAGAAAGTTTGTGACCCGGCAGTCATGTTGAGATCAGTTGAGGAAATACCAAGCACCGCCCACCAGCCGGAGCACAGCCAATAGGAACGCTAGATTTTTTAAAGCCTGAAAACAGAGCCATGAGGAGGTGCAGAAGTCTTGTTATCTCTCAGATCACTTGAATTACAATATGCTGAAAGGTTATAATGGAATTTTTGCCCAATGATGCCCAAACATTGTTGCCTACTGAAGCTTTAATAATAAAATAAACATGTTCCTTATCCTAATTATGTTATTGTAAGATGTTCCAACATTTAGTTTGACTTTTTTTAAAAACTTCTCCGCTGGACTTCTGTCTTCAACTTGCATTTCTTTTTCACAACTTGAGCAAGTAATGTAATGCGAATAATGCAACTGCAGTTTTTTGCCTTCTGCAACATGCACATTGCACACAGTGTTCTGGACTTTTCTGTAAATAGTTGATAGCCGAGCGCAGCCCGGTTTGTCTATGTGCTGGAATGCCAGACACAGATCTGGTAGCGTAGTCTTTGAGCCATATAAGAGCGAGTAGCTGCAGGACGTTGGCTCACTGAGGGCGTCCCGACACAGTAGGCATGCACTGAGAGGATCTGCCTAATGTAGGAAAGGAGCTGTCCAAAACTCCAGCGAGAGAACAGAGCGTGTGTGTGTGTTTGTGTGAAGCTGCACAGGGCTTTGCTGCGTTCCGACAATCATCAGAAGCATTAACACGTCTGTTCACTGTTCCTTTGGACTGAATAAACTGTTTACACCGATAGACAGACGGACTCTGTTCACCCACACAGTGCGAGCTTCTGTGTGTCCTCAGGATCCAGTCAGCTGAAAATATGAGGATAGAAATGTAATCATGTTTGCAAGCTTCATTTACTTCTCTTAACTTTTTTCTAAAACAGAGAGCTGTGATAATATTTTATTTATGATATTTATGTGCATGTTCATGTGTCTTGTTCATGCACACTGTATATTTAACAATATTACATAGATAATATATAGAATAGTATATAGTATGCATATTGTCAGGGAGCTGCAAACCATCCCTCTCACTAAGATGAAAAAAGACACACATTGACTGTGTTAAGTTCAAGAAAACGGACTAATACAGGAAATTCAGGTTTATATGTTGTGCTTTTATTTTGGGGAACTCTTAAGAAATAGTGCTTCTGGGGGAGTGTTTGATGAAATGAATAAATACATTTTAAATAAAAATAAATACTAAAATAAATACATTTTAAAAAATTATAAAAAATAAATAAATAAAAGGGAACATTAATGTGTAAGTCTATTTCTAATATTATTTTTGGTACATTTAATGGCATATTAATTTATTTTTTGAGTCATTTATTTCTATATTTATTTATTTATTTATTTATTATTTATTTTGGCAGCTTCTGTCATCCTTACAAAATGTTCTGGTTCGAGGGAGCTGCACTGACTAACTTCTTTCCACTTGGGTCTTTTGCCTCTTCAATCACTTTAGTTTTCTTTGGTGCTAAATCTTCTCACTGCAGATGTCACTGAAAGATGATGTTTTTAGTGCACCTGCAATGTTTCTCTGTTTTGTCTGTTTCCCTCTCAGTTTGGCCACTCAGGTGTGCCACAGCTGTTTCCGGCGCCAGGCCAATCTGCACCGCTGTGCCCAGTGTAAGTTCGCCCATTACTGCAACCGGACCTGCCAGACTGCATGCTGGGATGAACACAAGCAGGAATGTGGTGCCATCAAGAAGATCGGCAAGGTGCCCAGCGAGCATGTTCGGTAAGGAAAACTGGGAGAGGAAGCTGCTGGAGACAGATGAAAGGAAAGTTGTATGAAACCACCTGATTCGACTGTCATCAGGCCATTAAATAGGCGCTATCGGTCACCATAAGCACCATAGATGTGGGTCAGTAGGGGCCTACTACGACTACTATGTTGTAAAAGTGAAAGTTAAACTTAAAAGCAACACGTTCTAACAGGTAAAACTGAATGAAACGTCACATTTTGAACACAAACAAAAAGGCTTCTTTAGGTTTAGGTAACTAAAAAACTACAACTTCTTTAGGTTTAGGCAACAAAACTACAACTTCTTTAGGTTTAGGCAACACAACTACAACTTCTTTAGGCAACAAAACTACAACTTCTTTAGGTTTAGGCAACACAACTACAACTTCTTTAGGTTTAGGCAACAAAACTACAACTTCTTTAGGTTTAGGCAACACAACTACAACTTATTTAGGTTTAAGCAACAAAACTACAACTTCTTTAGGTTTAGGCAATAAAACTACAACTTCTTTAGGTTTAGGCAATAAAACAACAACTTCTTTAGGTTTAGGCAATAAAACAACAACACAAAAACATTGTCGGTACACTTATTAAGTTTCACACTGTCTATATTACAGCACCTGACTTCTGCTTCTGCTTACGTCATAATTACTATGGTCACTAGAGGTCGCTGTTGTGTTCTTTTATACCTTCTTTCGGTGATCTACCATGTGAGTAGATGATAAAACCTACTAGTGGGTGTAGTAGGCCCCTATTGACCCACATCTATGGGGTTTATAGCAACTGATAACACCTATTTAATAGCCTGGTAACAGTCTAATCAGCTGGCTGATGAAACTGACTTGTATAATACTGCAAGGAAAGAAATCATAGCAACCTGAGGTCTTGTTTTGCAGAACAAGGCGTTCTCCTTGTCTCAACTCTGATACTGTGTAAAGTCAAGTCAGGTCAATTAATACAGCGTAATATCACAAATCACAAATTTGCCTCAAGGGGCTGAACAGCAAATGTTAGCTCCTGAAAAATAGGAAGAAAATAATCACAAGAGTGATGGTGACGTTTCCTCAGCGAGAACTTTGCTCTAATGCTTTTACAAAAATACAACAACAGGAAATGCATCTTTTTGTAGAGAGTACATACTCTCCTGAACGTCATGTGAGGCATCATAAGAATCAATCAATCAAGAGGATGTACACAGATTGACTACAGAGCATTGTGCTGGTGTAGTCTGGTACAGTATAGGACTCAGTGGAGGACCTGACCAATATCTGATAGTGCCAGCGATGTCTCTCTCTCTCTGCCCAGTCTGGCTGCTCGTGTGCTGTGGCGTATACACAAGGACACGGGCATCGTGTCAGACAGTCAGCTGATCCCCGTGGACCAGCTTGAGGACCACGTGGCCGACCTACCTGAAGAAGAACTCAAGCGGCTCAAGACTGACGTGCACACCTTCCAGGAGTACTGGTCTTGTGGAAGAAAGCAGCACTCCGTCGACTACATCTCTCACATCTTTGGCATTGTAAGAATGAATGTCTCATCATGCATTACTTATGTAATCAGTAATCACCAGTGCTTCATGTTATATATGTTTGTAATCTGCATTACGAAACACAGCTTCAGAATTTAACTAGTATGTACTTCCTCTCCTCGCTGTGTGTCTCTGTAGATCAAGTGTAATGGATTCACGCTGAGCGACCAGAGAGGCCTGCAGGCCGTCGGTGTGGGTCTTTTTCCCAACCTTTGTCTGGTCAACCATGACTGCTGGCCCAACTGCACCGTCATCCTCAACCACGGCAAGTAGGTATCCAAGCTACTGCTCCTTTAAACTCTCTGTGTAATTATCTAATTATTATTATTAGGGGCCGGGCAGCTATGCTGTCGGTCCGTCTTGTCTTTGTCAAAATTCTTCTTCTTCTTCTTCTTCTTCTTCTGCACCTTCTTCTTCTTCTTCTTCTTCTGTTGCTTCTTCTTCGGTTGCTTCTTCTTCTTCTTCGGTTGCTTCTTCTTCGGTTGCTTCTCCTTCTTCATCTTCTTCTGTTGCTTCTTCTTCTGCTGCTTCTGCTGCTGCTTCTTCTTCTTCTGCTTCTTCTTCTGTTACTTCTTCTTCTTCTTCTTCTGTTGCTTCTTCTTCTTCTGCTGCTTCTTCTTCCTCCTCCTCCAAAATGCCCGGCCCTGTCCCGCAGCTGCACAGCAGCTATAATTACTATTATATCTAATAATTAAGTATAGAACTTTATTTAGTACTATGTATTATTTGAGCACAATATAAAGTACAATAATAAAACTAGATTTTGTGGACCACTGTGACTTGTTGATGCTTTATTTTCAACAAAAGACCAGCGTAACTTCTAAAAATGTTTAGATGAACTGACTGTCGCTTTCTTTTGCAGCCAGTCAGCGTTGAGTTCTGCTCTCCACTCTCAGAGAAGGTACGTATCGCAGCTGATAAGCCCTCAACCTGGGATTTGCTGCATCCAGTGCATCATAGGAGTACCATTAAAACATGCATTATCAGATCCAGAAAACCAGTCCGGTCCTCTTCTCTCCCAGGATCGAGCTGCGAGCTGTGGGTAAAATCCCAGAAGGCGAGGAGCTGACCGTCAGCTATGTGGACTTCCTCAACCTGTCTGCTGACCGCCAGAAGAGGCTGAAGGAGCATTTCCACTTTGAATGCACCTGCCAACACTGCAGCCAGCACATCAAGGATGACCTGATGATGGCTGCCGCAGAGAACAAAGTTGGCTTTACATATACAGATAACAGTCACACAAAATACAGAATCTTTTTCTTTATTTCACTTTTCTGATGATAAGAATACGGTATATATTCCTGTTAGCGGTGTTGTCCCTGTGTCTCCCTCTCAGCCCTCTGCTGAAAAGGTGAAAGAGGTGACTGCCTTCAGTAAAGAATGTCTGGAGAAGATCGACAGGTCCCATATTAACAAGGATTTCCACGAGGTACACAACACTCAGCTGTCTGCATGAGTGTTGCATGTCTTCTTTCTCTCTTCATCATGCTTCACTGTCTCCCCCTCCTGTACTGTACTGTGCTCTGTCTGTCTTCTCTCAGGTGGTGAAGTTGTGTCACGAGTGTCTGGAGAAGCAGGAGAACGTCTTGGCTGACACTCACCTGTATCACCTGCGTGTGCTCAGCATTAGCAGCGAGGTGCTCTCATACCTGCAGCGCTTCTCTGAGGCTGCAGACTACGCCCGCAGGATGGTGGAGGGATACATGTGAGTGCTGCAGGGAGAGAGTAACTAGTGCACATTAACCGTGATCACACTGAAGACACTAGGTATCCTGCCTGAGACGAGATCAGTATGACATTATTGTTAAGATTCATGTATAAACTCCCCATGTTCCATATATATTTTTGCATAGAAACCCCCTATGTCACTATAAATACCGTTGAAACCTTTAAAACTTTACAGTTTGGAAAGAGAAACCTCTATTATTCACACCTTAATACAAAATATAATAATCATGTAGGTGTTTGAATGGTGCTGATGCATTTCATCATATGTCAGGTCAAAACATTTTATATTTTGTATGTGAAATATGTAATTTAGGAGTGTTAGAAGTGGATACATTTTGCATATCACAATATTGATATATATTGTGACAAAGTAATTTTTTTTTAGGTTTAATTGGTTTAAAAACAAGGTAACTTTTCATTTTACAGGTCTGCAAATGTCATGGTAATTAGGTGATAATTAGCAAGGAATTAATGCCAAATTACCCCAATATTTACCTCAAAATGTATCGAAAATTACTTTATTATAAACATTATTTAATAAATATATTCCGCTATTTCCCCAATAGCTGGTAATTTATTTAATACATTTTCCAGGAAAAGAATACAAAGTTAATTGATCTACTTTATTTCCATGTCTGCTGATAAATAGATAATAATTAGCAAATAACTTCTTTGAAATGTCTTTAAAAACCTCCCTGAATCATTACATCAGCTACCAGGTTACATTTGTGTAGACAATAAGTCACACAATGGTGAGATTTGTTCCTGATCAGAAGTGTCTTCTATTAGTTTTCCACCTCCGATGAAGAGCAGCCGCTTCTCAAGCCTAAGTGCCCTATTTTAACCATTATATGCTATTTTAACATAAATAATGTTTATAATAAAGTATTTTTTGATGAATTGAAGTAAACATTGGAGTAATTTGGCAGAAATTTCAAATAGGTTACTTGCTAATTATCACCTAATTACCATGAAATTTGTGGACCCGTAAAATGAAGTGTTACCTAATATTGATATATATTGTGACAAGTAAATTTTTAGGTTTAATTGGTTTAAAAATGATTAAGTGTATTTGTGTATCAGGCAAAAGCCTCAATAACGTCCGGCCACTTTAAGCTGCGAGGCCTCTGTACTGTAGCTTTTGGAAACGTTAATCAAACAGGAGGAAATTTGTTGGGGACTATTTTCAGCAGTGGATTAATATACATTTGATGCTCTAGTGAGTACTTGTGGCTCACTGATGTGCTTTTAAAAGTCTTTGAACAACAATGGAGCTCTACGGCACATAAGATATATCAGGCTTTGAATACAGGATACATTCATTGTTGGTTTGGGTCTCTTCATGGGACTTTTTGTTTTCTGCAGAAAGCTTTACCACCACAACAACGCCCTGTTGGGCATGGCCATCATGCGGGCAGGCGTCACCCACTGGCACTCAGGGCAGATAGAAGCAGGTCACGGCTTGATCTGCAAGGCCTACGGCATCCTCATGGTCACCCACGGACCCAACCACGCCATCACCAAAGACCTGGAGGTACACTATGCAGTAGTTTTCTTTTATATATCGGGCTGTGACTGTAACGTAATAACTACATATTGAATATATAGTTTCTACAAACTGAGTGGTAACAATGGAAGTATTATTTAATTCTCCCAGTAATCTTGCTTTTTTTTTATGCCTTCAGGCTATGCGCACGCAGACTGAGATGGAGCTGAAGATGTTCAAGCAGAACGAGTCTGCGTACCACACCATGAGGGATGCTGCTCTGAAGACCGGCAGCTCTTAAGCCGATGATGCAAAGAGCAATAATCACTGATGATACCCTGTTCTGTTAGAATCAACATGTGCAGATGTAACACAGTATGTATCATGTACTGTATCTACAATAAAAGTGGAGAGACAATATGTTGTGATCACTTACGCACAAACAAAAAGCACTCCTAACAACCAGGCTTGTAGCCAGGATTTCAGAGATACTGAGGTCACGAGTCCCCTCCTCTCCCCTGCCCCTATTCAATTACACTGTCTATACTGAATGGTAGGTTCTGTTCAAAGCTTTCTCCACATTGCTATGAACCTTATTAGTCTGAAAACACACAATCACACCTAAGGCAATTAAATCACCTACTATACTTCACATACTATACTATGACCTTTTTTTACTTCTTTTGACATACTATGACTTTTTTTTTTTTTTTTTACATTTTTTGACATACTATGAC
>CAKAOH010033810.1:0-11090 GCA_916701665.1 Sebastiscus tertius
TACTTATTTATTATATTATGACCAATTTGTCATAACCCAGACTACTAAAGTATATATATGTAGTCGATTTTCTATTAACTTGAATTTTTGGACTGATAGTGGTTTACAAAGTCAAATAATATGGCATCAGAGGTAAAATCATTGCTTTCCCGTCGGGTCAGTGTTACAGAAACTCTTACCCTGACAGTTAGCCTGCCCCGGACCAGGTTAGTTTCCCAGCATCAGTTGCCATAGTAACTGAGGTTGAACTATGTTGAATTTGCTTGATGGAACTGGATCAACAGAAGCAGACAAAAACAATAATGGGAACACATCTGTAATAAATCATTCTCAACTCAAGGCTCACATACTCTGTTTTTGACCATATCTATGGCCCGGGTGTGTAGCCTTATTGCATGGAGCAGATTAATGACCAATCATTAATTAAAAGCAAAATATGTATCTATAATTAATAAATCAAAGTAATTAATCATGAACCCCTGAATTGTTGCAAAAGGTGAACTAGAGTGACGGCACTCAGCTTCAGCTGTTATAAATAATTAGTTTTAATATCAGAATGAATGCTTATATTCAATTCAATTATTCAATTTAGGACGCCACCCAATTTAGGAAACAGAGAAAACCTCAAAATGTGATATTAATCAGGTGAATCTCATAATCTAAGTGATACTACAGAGTTCTTGGGCATAGAGTGCAGTGATTGGAGTTGTTTTATATACACACACACACATCAAATAAACAAGTGTTTATTTAACTGACTACATGATTAAACTACTAACAGAAAATAAGTGAATAAATGATCAAACAAAAGGAAAAAGGAATAGAATGATAAAGGATGAAAGAAGAGATACAGTGAACACAACGATGAACATTACTTGTTACATATTACTCCTCCCATGTAATAAACTATATTGATTCTTTCAGTTAAATTTATTTCACAGGATTGATAGTAATTAATTCGCTTCTCATAATTAATTCTTCCCTATTTGACATCTGGGCTTTATCTGCTGCAGAACGGTACCAAACACCTATATGATATAAACCACTGAATAAAACCTGATCAACTGAATTAAAATGAATTAACCAATTACACATCGTAGATAAACCTTGTTATCATAACATTTAGGTATACAAACACTACAACAGACAGGCCTATATATGTATATATACAGTATATGTGCATTAATTACACAGTAAATGAAGGGATATGATTGATCTCAACATGTGGCACAGATCTGTCTAAATGAGAGCAAGAGGCAAAAGAGAAGGGGTCGCTCCCATGAAGCAGACACGTCTGTGAGACTGGGCCTCAGGGGGATACAAGTTACTAACAGTACAGTTAGAATTCAACTTAGACAACATAAAACACATGAACACATGTAACAGTAATATAGGGTCAATTTGTGTATGGTTCACAAACAACGCTAAAAGGTGTTATACACTTTAAGTAGATTAAAAACATATATTCAAAATATAGGACTAACTGAGGAATTAGTGTGCACCTGAATTTCTGTTTTACATCTCCGGGGACCTTTAATATACATATATAGAAATAACATGTCTGTAGGATGGCAAGATCTAACCAAGTGATTAATACAAAGGGAAGGTTTTGATTTACAACCTTTAGTCTGTGTAATCTGTTTTGGGCTTAATTTGTTATTTTTGCAAGAACAACTTGTTTGTTTATTAGCATGAGTATTTGAGTTATATTAATTGAAAATGACTGACATAGATAAACTAAAACAGTTCAGTATCACAGATGTGGATTTGACATCTAACAGGAATGTCTAATCTAAGAAATGAAGGGTCCACAGATGAACAGGGGGAGGGATTAGAGACCAGCTCAGAATTTCTATTAAAGTACAGGTGAATTTGCATTAAATGTCAGTTTCATTTAATCTTCTTTACAGTTTGGACATATATCTGTTTATGTGACTGTGTATGAGCCACCCAAAGGAATGCAATGCAGGTCGTAAACCGAGGAGGAGGTCATAAAACCTATTTTGTATATTCATATTGTTTCTCCAGTTCTGCTTGAGAGCTCCAACCTGTACAACAAACATTGTTTTTTTTTCAGATGATTAGTTAAATGTAGCATATTAACTAATGTACATACTAATGGCAGAATTAGTTTCATTCTGATTCTCATCAGTTCATTGAGTCTCACTGGTTGGTCTTCAACGCTTCTCTAAGTCTTATAGAGGTCTCGCCTATTTTTGGCGTGTGCCGCACGTGTCTCACAGCAACAACAGACATTGAAAGTGATCTATTGACTCTATATTGACATGATACCCGCAAGATTACTACAGTTTCGATGTCTATCTGTAGAATATGTTACGGAGATGAAAAGAAGAAAAGACTCATTTTTAAATCAACACTTCCTGCTTTCATTTCAAAATAAAAGCCCTCAAGTGTTTTTTTCTGTGGACAGAAATCCTTCATTTGTTAACACGAGGCATTTATTCTGAAATATGAGCAGTCAGTGCTGTGGAACTTGCAGTGACTTAGAGAGCTCCATGAATTGATAAAGTATGGGGTTTAAATCAACGCTTCCTGCTTTAATTTAGAAATAAAAGCCCTCAAGCATTTTTTCTTTGGACAGAATTCTTCATTTGTTAACGCAAGGCTTTTATTCTGAAATATGTGCTGGACAGTGTTTTTAGAACATGAATGAATATAGTACAGAGTTTTAATTGTGGATTATTGCTATTATTTACAAATTACCACACATTTCTTAACCTTTCTCGGTCTAAAATAAATATAAATTATATTTATAATGAAATGAAATGGCTATTAAAAGGCAAACTCTATGTAGAAAGAAAAGGCTGACAGCAGCAGCAGAAATGCAGCAGACACACAGCTCAAATGCAGCTGGTGTGAACGTCCAACGCATGTATCACGCAGCCGCCATGCGCGCCTGACGTTCCTGGTGTGTTCAGGCTGTAAGTCTTGTGGTTGTTTCTCCTCTGTGAGCTTAATCAGGCTGGTTGTAAATTAAGAATCTCACTACTTAGTGTCCTGAGAGGTCAGGTAACTGACTGAGTCAGTTAATTTGGAAAGTTGTAGGATGCTCGAGCAGCTGTCCCTGATATCCATGTTCCGCACTAGTTCTTGTTTCCCTGAATCTCTATAACAGAGCTGTTACCCATAGAGTCACAAAGGATGCATTCATGGGAAATACGTCCGGTTGAAACAAACCACAATTTTCCTTTAAGATTTTGAAAGGTTTGTAGTTGGTTCTCCCCCCTTGCGATTTGAAGACAGTTCAGCCTCATAACAGAGTCCCACTGGGAAGTTTCTGGTGGTCCAAGTATGTAGTCATAGCCATGAAAATCCACATAAATTCACTGTTGGTCAGCCTTCAATGTGGAGAGAAGCTCAGGATATAACAACACAACTATCAGGGCATGGGGAGGAGGCAGAAGGAAACAGTTAGCTAGGCTCTAAAAATGTGTGAAAACGTGTGTGGACTTTAAGGCTATCAGACTGAGAAAAGGTTTTACCACATTGGTCACACCAGTACGGTTTCTCTCCAGTGTGAATGCATTGGTGGACTTTAAGGTGACCAGACCGAGAAAAAGTTTTCCCACATTGGTCACACCAGTATGGTTTCTCTCCAGTGTGAATGAGTTGGTGGGCTTTAAGGATACCATTCTGAGAAAAGGTTTTGCCACATTGGTCACACCAGTACGGTTTCTCTCCAGTGTGAATGTGTTGATGTATTTTTAGGTTACCGGATCGTGTGAAGGCTGCCCCACATTCATCACAGCTGTAGGGTTTCTCTCCAGTGTGAATGCGTTGATGTGTTTTTAGGGTACCTGATGTAGTGAAAGCTTCTCCACATACATCACAGTTGTAGGGTTTCTCTCCAGTGTGAATGCGTTGGTGGACTCTGAGGCTACTCCCCTTAGTTAAAATTTTGCCACATTGGTCACAGCTGTGTAGTTTCTCTCCAGTGTGAATGCGTTGATGTGTTTTTAGTTCACCTGATGTTGTGAAAGCTGACCCACATACATCACAGTTGTAGGGTTTCTCTCCAGTGTGAATGCGTTGATGTGTTTTTAGGGTACCTGATGTAGTGAAAGCTGCTCCACATACATCACAGTTGTAGGGTTTCTCTCCAGTGTGAATTCGTTGGTGGACTCTGAGGCTACTCCCCTTAGTGAAAGTTTTCCCACATTTGTCACAGCTGTGTAGTTTCTCTCCAGTGTGAATGCGTTGATGTGTTTTTAGGGTACCTGATGTAGTGAAAGCTGCTCCACATACATCACAGTTGTAGGGTTTCTCTCCAGTGTGAATGCGTTGGTGGACTCTGAGGCTACTCCCCTTAGTAAAAGTCTTCCCACATACATCACAGTTGTAGGGTTTCTCTCCAGTGTGAATGCGTTGATGTGTTTTTAGGGTACCTGATGTAGTGAAAGCTGCGCCACACACATCACAGTTGTAGGGTTTCTCTCCAGTGTGAATGCGTTGGTGGACTCTGAGGCTACTCCCCTTAGTGAAAGTTTTCCCACATACATCACAGTTGTAGGGTTTCTCTCCAGTGTGAATGCGTTGATGTGTTTTTAGGGTACCTGATGTAGTGAAAGCTGCTCCACATACATCACAGTTGTAGGGTTTCTCTCCAGTGTGACTGCGTTGGTGGACTCTGAGGCTACTCCCCTTAGTGAAAGTTTTCCCACATTTGTCACAGCTGTGTAGTTTCTCTCCAGTGTGAACTCTATGATCAATCAGTCCTCGTCTTCCTCTCTGTTTCTATAGCAACAGACAAACAGCGAGAGAGAGAGTCAGTGACATGCCATGGTGAAGCAACCTATCTAGAATCATAAAGAACATTTAGAACATGTCTGTGGAACATAACCCACAATGTTCCAGTAATTCAACAATCATAGGCACCAAGAAACACAAATAAGAAACTTAATAATACATAAAGGAAATATAATTTACAGCAAATTGATCAACTAAAACAAGAATAACTAGAAGAAAAAATTGAAATTGAGAAAAGAGTGAGCTTAACAGAGGCCTACATAGAAAAGAAAAAGTCTAGACAAAGGGAACAAAGACAAGAAAGACAAGTTTTGACCTTGTGCTTTATTAAACAGACACAGTGATTATTTGTGCATATGTGTTGTGATAACAACTGGTCATGATAGTGTCAGTGCTGGGAATAACTTCTTCACCATTCACCTCATAAGTGTAAACTAGTCTTTAAATACTGACATTTTGAGTGAGCAACCTTTTTGAGACTTTATCAACGGTTCAGTTATTGGTCCCTGATCCCAGGGTGGTACCCGTTATTACAAATGCTTATTAATAATTTCATTATTACCAATAATTTTATTTGTATTAATTACCTTTAATATTTGCTAATAACCTAACCTGGTTCTACCTAATCCCAACACATCAGTGCCCTGTGTGAGGCTATCTAATACCAGATTTATTGCAATATTTATATTGTTTGCATTATTCATTTTTTGGAAATTTAGATTATTGAAAATTAATTTGCAGACAATTTGCCAAGCATATAGGCAGCTGTGGTTTGTGGATTGCTTCAGTGAGTACTAGTGGTTAGTTATTTTCCTTTCTGGTTCAAATAACAATTTTGCTTGCTGTTTGGTTTTGAAATCCCTAAAACACACTAACATAGATATTACTCACCAGATGGGCTGAAGTCACCTCATTAACATCCTTAGGATAAGAGTAACAACAGCCTTCAACACTTCAGATCGAAGCCTCTCATCTGTGCATTTACAGCAGCACAACAGCAGCCTTCCATTAAAATAAAGACCACAGGAGTTGCCTTTTACTAGCTAAGTAAAATGAGTATCGAAGAGGCCCGGTGAGTCAGGAGCCGATTTCCCCAGGAGTCCAACGACCCAGCCTTGTAGGATGCGGTCGCTGGCTTCTTCAAGCTCTTCTCACAGGATAGAGAGAACCTTAATAGCTTTTTTGCTACCACTTGCGATATTAAGCTGGCAGAGCCAGTGAATTTATATCAACCAGCCGACCGGGAAACCACAGAACACCATCCCGGATGTGCTCAGTCAAATAGTCCTGTATGATCGCAAAGCACAGAGCATCAGACACAGCTCGCTCAGCTGCAGAACAGCCACCAAGTGGTGGAGTAGGATTACTCTAGCCTGCGAAGGGAGGTTTGGGCCAGCCAATTTGAGATCTTCAGAGCATGGGAAGATCGTGCCCGGTCAGGTGAGAAGACTGACATTCTGTATGAACAGCTTCAGGTTGCTGAGCGAAAAGCAGAGTCCAGGCAAGAAAGAGCTCAGGACGGCCAGGTAAGTACAGTTGCTGACCTGTTTGTCGAAGAGTCACCTAACACTGACACTGAGACGGGTTCTGTTTCTGGCCCATTCGGCCTAGTCGGACCTCCTCCAATCTCATCACCCTCAACAGCTACCGGGCACCAGTAACGGCCCACCCAGTGGACACAGGTTCCTTACCTTTCAGAAGTGCATCCCGATCCATCCTGAGCCGCACCACCTTGCAGTTTGACCGGACGCCATGCCCTCCCTGGAAGGTCGGCATTATTCTCAAAGCATGAGTGGCTCTAAGCCCTCGTATACTGACAAACAGTACACCCCTCATAGCTCGTGGCCTCACCGTGACTGGACTCTGTCCCCTTTGTGAAAGGGGAACAGTTGCCCATGTCGTCATAGCGACCCAAGCGACTTTGGAGTTTCGGATGACTCAGGCAGTGCGTACCCGCCCCGAGAACAAGGCCTGCATAACCGTCAGGTCGAGACCCTTGTAAGAGATATAGAGCGCTTTGACCCAAGTAGTCGAGAGTTAAACATCGACAACTATCTCCGAGAGATCGAGCGCTGCCCCCTTGACTTACCTCATGCTTCGTCAAGTGCAAAGCTTAAGTTTAAGCTGGAAGAATACGACTAGGAGCGTCCATCGCTTCATGGAAACACTCTCACCAGAGACCTAAGACTTCTAATCAGTACTCTCTGTCAAGCCCTGCGAGAAAAGTATTTGCCGTACAAAGACTAAGCTTCTGCCACTGTCTGCGCTTTCACTGTCAAGGTCAAAAACATGAACCTCAGAGATTATTACAGGGACACAATGTCCCGGGTCTGGAGTAGGATTCAGATTCAGACAACTTTATTGATCCCAAGAAGGGCAATTCAATTTACAGCTTACCCAGCTACCACAGCTTAGGAACATACTTTTAAGTCTTTGTTCCTGCACAACCTCCGTGCGTTATGACGTCACTATGCACAGTAGGTCAAACAATCTTAACATACAGGAGATCAGGAAGTATGCGCACATGGCATGGGAGACATATGTGCACCCTGCTATGAGGTACGAGGATAATGCCAGAGTCCTGTGGATTCAGACCTCAGAAAGTACTTTGCTTGAAGGCAACGAAAATCCTTGCGCTAGGATGAATGCCACGGCAACACCACAGGGGGCGCCGACCACCTCGCCAGCAGGGTAGTGGTAGCTAAGGCCACTTCCAGAAACAGACCAAGCCAAGGCTACAAAGTACATTCCCACCAAAAAGAAAGGTTCAGTTTCAGGTGTAAGGTCCCAAACCACCCCAGAGAGGAGGATTTGCAAGAACTTGAAAATCTGATCCGAAGATGCTTTAAGGAAGGGTTACAACAGTTTGGAACGGCCGGTCAACCACCAGTGCTGCCACACTCTCCAAAGAAGCCCGACGTCAGTCCTCCATCAACATGACCGGTGACTTTCACTGCTACGGTTTACTTCGTAAGCTGGGGAAGGGAACTAAGGGAGCCCACAATACTTCCTTAGACCGCCATACCTACCGTACCACACCCTTTACCCTTGACCTTCTTGGGCGATCATGTTCGCAAGGGTAACGCCTGATGCATATATACCTCAGTAGTCATAGGGGCCTGTATCAGCACCCTTCCTCTGCTTCTGAAATAAGCTTGGTGTGTTCCAGCAATTTTGCAGAGGTTGCTAGAGCAATGCTCCTCCTCGGTAAGCCGTTGCAAATTGAAACCTGCAACATAAGAATTACCAGCTACACACAGAATAAGTTGCCCATCACAAAACGCGCTTGGGTTGGCATCACTCTTGAGGAGATAACTCTTTAGCATCCCATTTACATTTGTACTCTTGATACAAAACCCTTGCTCGTCGGTCAGGACCTCTTAGATCGACTAGCCCCTCTCATTGAAAGCCACCGTGGACATATTTAGGCTCAGGTTGATGTCCCAAAGCCACTTGGTCCTGCAGACAGCTGGCCAGTCCCAGATGGACAAGTTGCCGTCATCCAGGGGTGCAGAGAACCCCTACCGATGCTCACGCCTTTCCCAGAGCCTGATCCTGGCTTTGACCTGTCCATGCCACCCACTAGCCCGCAGCCGCCTTGGGTTGGCAAACCAAACTCGTTTCATGATCACGTCAAGCATTTTGTGAGTGTAGTTCCTCAACTCCACCCCATGGTCTTCATAGGAGCGGACCTTCTTGTCAGGATTGGCGCCGAGCTGGACACAGTCAACACGATTCTGTGGTCCCAGGCTAGCGCCGAAAGTCATTCCCTGATCACTGAACCAGCTACATGCCATGTGATCCTGGGTTGGACTGGGACTGAAATCCAGCCCGGGACTTTGAAATGGAGAGGGTCTTTATTTGAGCATGCGCCTAAGGGCATTTTTTTGTTTTTAACACTAATACAGCCACCCCAGCTGCCACCTCAGTATATATTTCTAAAAAGGTTGTGCTGGTCGGAAATTCACAAGAGCGAAACTCCAATGTCAAGTAAGTGCAAGTGAATGCAGCAGCAGCGCCGTTTTCTACCGGCCCCGGCAGCTTTCTGTATAGATTATCCCGGTCCCAGCCGCACACGACTGCTCATGACTTTGTTTCCTGCTAAATGTGTGTGTGTAGGGTTGCCAACTTCCACTAGTAGAAATATAGAGCGGCTGCTGATGGATGGTGGCGGGTTGTTTTGCTTAGTAATAGTTACTTGTGTTACTAAGGCTATAACTAAAAATTCAAATTCAAATTCTGTTTCTGATTTTGGCTGTGCACAGGCACACCCTGGCACACTCGTGGCTACACCATAGCTCTTGAGGCCTCAGTAGGCTACATAACTACAGTACATTGTGCACAGAAATCTGCAGATAAATGTCTGTCTGGCCTTCATGTGAGATGTGTCAACATTTAGGAAAATAGACTTTTATTAATTATAATAAATGAACTGTTGTCTTATCAAACAGTGTTAATTTACTTAAATGCAATGACATTTTCAATGATAAATTACCTTACATTTATGATGTTTCTTTAAGGGAATGCGATCATAATAATATATAATGTTAATGTCTCTGAGGGAATCTGTCAAAATTGTCTTAGAGATCGACAGCTTTTGTTTGTCATGGAGGCCCTCATGCATGAGAAAGAAAACAATCGGTGCATGTCCTCATGTCCTCCTGCCAATTTCAAGTTTTCAACACAGATTTGTTGTTCACAATGTGGCATTATCAAGAACTCCTAGCAAGCATGTTGGTGCTGTGGGAACCAACGCACGGGCATCAATCACAGGGACGTTCCACACCAACATACATGGACGAACTGAGGAGAGATGCTGGACAGTGCTGGCGAGCTAGCCGGATGTATGGTGGACTGAGATAGCTTTAAGCTCTGCTGGAAAGCCCTTCTGAGGACAAACAGCACTTGTGGACTCATCATGAAACATTTTGTTAGATAACAAAACCTGTGGAGGAAGCCTCTGATGACAGAGGAAATGTGCCGCTTTGATGACACAAATCCATGCTGCCTACTAACTCAGAGTTTAAGCGCTGCTCCGGTTACGGCGGTCACGTTCGCTGCCCAAGCTCCAAATATTCCCTGTTGAGTAATATGCCTATAGTTTGCTGTCTGTAACGTTACTGTGCGACACTCAGGTGTAGCTGCAGGACTGTTTTCCCTTCAGCAAATGAAAATCATGAATCAGTGATCAGCATTGCTTGCTTCATTGTTGACATCTACCTGCTGCTTGTTGTTATAATCGTTGTGCTGACATCAGGTAAGTGAAAAGATTCTTGTTTATATGCTTTACTCACAAGTGAATTGACCTGGATATGAAGAGTCTGTAGCGCAAAATAATATAATGCTAGTTTCTAAAGAGATAAGACGGAGCCCTCTCCTCTCCTCTCATATTAAACATTCAGCAGCGGCGGTTGTATTTTATCAGCGTTGCTGCTGCTGGCATATAGAGGAAACACTGGTGAGGCTGCAGGTCGTATCCCTGCCGACCCTCCACCGCTTTCTCATTTCTACCTTCGGCTTTGTTTTGGTTTTAAAAGGGATATGACATCACGTTACTCAGACTACACAATAAAAGCGGTAACTTCCTTCTACCTGCACAGGTATCATTTCTCACAGTTTTCAGTTTTGTGGGCAAAAACATAATTTTTGTGTCGTTTAAACGGTAATTTATTCAGTTATTGACTCTTCCTCGTGTCTTTAGTGTCGTTATGAAGCCATGAAGTCATGAACACTGACCTGAACATCGGTGGGATCAGAGGACGAGCCTGCTGCTGGTCTTCTGGGGACCTTGTTGCTCCACTGGTCCGGGTTCTGCTGGTTCTCCTCCATTTCGCTCTTGTAGTGCTACTGGGCCTGGTCCTGGTCCTGGTCTCTGTTTCAGAAAGTGTGATGAGTGTTTTATTTCCTCATTCATTCAGGCCGTATCGAAGGTTTACTGTGTGTCAGATATTAGTTTGTTACTCTGGACTGTCTAAAGTGACTCTTTTATGTGCAGTCAGTCATTTCTTTGAACATTCAAATATCACACAGCATCAAGTGGCCCTCAGCTCAGAATCAAACCTCTGCATGTCCTTCTTCTCTATAACACTGACTCTGAACACAGACAGTCTGAACGGCTTTTAACAGCATTTCACTGACTGTGTTTAAATTGACGACATTTGCTGAAGTAGCTGAAATAAAGTCACTGAATGCTGAATAGATGTCTACTATTTAAAATCTACTCTATTGAACCTTTAAATCACCAAACACATTATTACTGGATCAGACTGGGAGCTTACAGTCATGTCACATTAAAGCTGAATAAATATATCTAGATGTAATAT
>CAKAOH010033811.1:0-26590 GCA_916701665.1 Sebastiscus tertius
GTGCAGATTTGGCCTTTATATTGTTGTAGTGCTTTCCCTTTATGAGGCACTTATAAACCATAAATGGCTTTTTTCTGAGTCTTTTAGAACGAATAAAGATAAGAAAAGGATAAAACATGAGAGTGAGGCAGAAAATGATTCAGGGATTCGAGGGTGAAAACAACAAGAGTGTGTGCGGAGGTGAGAGGAACTAGCATCTCCTCAGCTTACACAGACTTAATTTTGACTCTAGCCTTCTTCATGTGCCCTGTCTCTACGTCTCTGAGGGCCTCAGGGGCCTCTGAAGTGGAGCCAGAACCCCATCAAACTAAAGCCAGAGGTGATGTCATCTTCATTGGTTAAGGCTGTCCTCTCTCGCTCTGATAAAACAGCTGGCTCAAAGCCCCCACTGCAGCAGCTTTCACAGAGCTGCATGTACAGTGTGACATCAAGACACAAGGACGAATACACACACACACACACACACAATTCTGTTACCAACCAAAATTGTTCACAATTAAAGGAACAGTTTGACATTTTGGGAATTACTCTTATTTGCTTTCTTGCAGAGAGTTGGACGATAAGATGGATACAACTCTTGTGTCTGTGCAGCAAATATGAATCAACAGCCAATTAGCTTAGCTTAGCATAAAGACTGGAAATAGGGGGAAACAGCTAGCCTGGCTCTGTCCAAAGGTAGCCAAGTTGTGGTTTTATGGAGACTTTTACGACTATTTCTTCGCCAAGAGCAGTGACTTCAGGCCATATTCCGCACAAAATCAGATGAAATCATGCGGGTTCACCAGAAACTCCTTCAGCTCAGACTCCTTCAGCTCAGACTCCAGCGGGGCCTCCAGCAGCGACCAGCCCACCGCAGACAAACCCAGATCCGGCTTCCTCCGGCCAGGAGCAGAGCTTCGGCTTGCTGGAGGGAAGGTATAGGCATGGAAGAACCGGAACCAGGATTGCGCGGAGCAGACTGTCAGACCCTGCTGCAGCAAAATGAGAGGTTTTCTTAAGGGACTCTGGTGTTCAGAAACACTACCGCTTTTGTCCAGAGGGACCGCCAAAATCAACACAAAATAAAAGTTCCTCGTGGTAACTTTAAATATGATCCATGACTTATTTTCATAACTGTCATACCTTCCCCTCCAATAACCAATCGACAAAAGACAGATGAAATCAAACAGAAACATGTCTGCATTCGACATGTAACAGCTATCCATAAATCAAAGCCATGGAGAGGGGGAGGGGGTGAAATATACTGAAAATGACCGGCCTATAAGTTCTTTGAACCATTTAATGCGACGATTTCTTTGAAGAACCCATGAAAAAGTATCCTCCAGTGGTATTATGAACCATTATCTCCAAGGTATGCTGGATATCCATTAATAACTTCTTTTTGTTGTACAAAGGTTAATCTACGTGAGAAGACCCAGGCTTTGTTTTCGGGGCTGTAGCCTGATCTTAACTCAGTCACGTATGTTACAAAGACAGAGTGTCATGCTCATTTATCTCAGTGGTGCCACTTTCCCACAGAACCGGCTCTCTGCTTCGCTGCTGTCTAGGCAGCTTGTAGCAGCTGGAGCCCTGTGGGACAGAAACACTCATTACATTACACTTCTCTTCTTCTTCTTCTCTTGCTACACAGCTGTCTCTGTACTGCCAATTCTAACACCTTGCTGTTTGTTGAACACTGGTCCTAACTTTCTCCCCTCCATGCCCTGTCTTTCTCTAACCCCGCCACGCTGCCAGCTCTCCCTCCTCTCCTCTCCTCAGTGTGAAGCAGACTGTCTGTGACATCAGCCTCCGTCTTCCAGGTCTCCTCGCCGTGGAGAACGTGGCCCTTCCACTCTGTCTCTCCATATGGAGGCAATTTTCCTCCTGCTCTACAGCCATTACAACTTGCAAATACATTTCAGCAAACGTTAAATAAACAGCCAGATTACTTCTTCACACTCCTGCAACCACTTTGGTCTCAAGTGAACCATAATCTCTGGCAGCACAGACTCAGCGGATGTAGCTATGTGTTAATCTTCGTGTGGAATAATATCCACGGCCAGGCCAATAATGGTTTCCAAAGGCTTTGTAATAATGTCTGTGTTTATTCCATTAGCATTAATGTGTGTTTTCTTAACTCGTGGTGAATCTTGGCCCTCCAAGTGCAACAATTAATAATTTCTGCAAAATGGAACAAGGTGTGGTAATTATGACCGGTAAGCACAACTTGCTCGTTGAGGCAAACTGTTAATCTTGGACAAATGTGGACTGACGAAACCAGTGTTTTTCAGTGACACACAAATTGCTGCATTGCCCAACCCCAGAAGATCTACAAGTTGCTGAGAATACTAAATTATTTTAATTGAAACCTGCTAAAATAACTGCATTTTAAATAACTCTATCGAAGCCAACGCAGCCTCAAGCGCAGCTGTTTTCAAAAACAATATGTGAAAACATGTTTGTCAGTGTGGTTGTGAGCAGTGGACACATATATATTGTATAAAACAGCAGAGTTAAGGCAGCCCAACATTAGACCTCCATCCACCCTCACAGTGTGGTTCTTCAGGCTGACTGTGGTGTCTCGCCCCTGGGCGAAAATGTTGGTCTTTACTGGGCTAAGAATCTGTGGTCAGTGGTCTCCAGGAGCAACGCTGCCCATCAGATGACCCAGACTACCTCCTACTTTACAAGAAGTTCAGCTGGACGTTCCTCTGAGCTTTCTTCATACATACTTTTGACTCTAACAGCCATGATGATATTCAGAGAGACAGAAACCACCTCTGTGCTGTCTGCTGTTACCAAAGAAAGAAGAGATACAGAGGGAAACAGTCAGTGTTTCTGATCCTCCCTCCAGTCTCAGAAGTGTCTTGAACGCACAGCCGTAAAAGCAAAGGTACAAAACCGCAGGGCCCGGGATCCCTTTCAACTGTTGTATTACTGCAGTCCGTGCTCCCAAAAGCAATCCAAAACAGGCGTTCAATCGTAATTCAAAACAACTTTACAATCATGTCAAAAGGGCTAACAGCTGCACAGAAGCACGATTGGCAAGCGACGACACACCACCGAACATGAAACGATGCACTGATGTGGGTAAAACTGCTTAAAAGACACAGATGGGTCCGGTCAGCACACATGGCCTTGAGAGACTCATCCTCCGACCACAGTTGCCCTTAGGTCGGGCAAAAGAAGAGAAAAGGCACAGATCAGAAACTCACCCTCACGACACTCTTCTCCCACAAACCCCGGGCAGCATCTCCACTCCAGGGCCGTCACCTGCTTGTAGGTGACCTTGAAGGACGGCCTGATCAGGGTCCTGTAGCTGCAAAACAGCACAGGGGACATGTGTTGTAGCTACATGCAGAAATACACATATACAAAGGCACAGACATGCCAAATATGAATATCAGATTCTTTTTCTTTTTTTTGGACAGTGGACGGAGGAGAGGGATTCAGTCCCTTCTATTTCAGAGGGAAACATTTCAAAGAGCATTTTACAGTGTTGTATTAAAGGGACTGTTTGTAACTTTCAAAAATGCTTGTTAACAGCGACACCTGTGGCCGTTTAGTCAACGAAAGTCAGCGTCGGGCTCGAGCTTGCTCGCTCTAAATAGACATGAACGAGCATCGCTCAAAACAGTGAGGCGACACACGTCAGCTAAAACCACAATATCATTCTATATTTCACCTGCTTGGCAGTAATGTTAGCTGACCAGACGAAGGTTTCTCCATGAATCACTGTTGATCCTAGTGTTGGCTTTTCCTGCTTCAGCCTCCCGACCAAGAACAGGGGAGACACCGGCACCCGGACAGAGACGATAATGTTTCTCGCTGCAGAGTCCCGTCACTTCACAAGACACGGAAAACCTCTGTTGGTCTGGAGGAGCTGCAGCATTTATTTCTGCACAAACGTCCACTGTACATTCACTAGATATTCTCAGAGCTAAACTAACTCTTCTGCAGAGTGTAGTGCGCGCATGCACGTAAGAGTGGAGCGCGAGAACGCGCGCGGTGTTTGAATGAAGGCAAGCAGGCAGCGGAGCAGAGGAGCAGAGACTCCGGCCCTGGAGACCAAAGCTACGGTCTCCCCTGTGTCTTCTGGCCGTGCTCGGGAGGCTGGAGCAGGAAGAGTTGACACTGTTTTGCAAGACAGGCTTCACTAGATAGAACTTTGCGGTTTAGATGCTTCCGTGTAATTTGTGTTGGAGTCTGAGTCTGAACAGCGCGCATATGCGAGCGAGTGCGCATGGGAAACCGACCCATTAGATTTATACGTGTAAGAAGTTACAAACAGTTACAAACCCTTTAATAGTTCTACTTTTGTAAAAGATCTTCCTCTACCAACATTTTCAATTAGAGAAAGGGTGAAAATATGGCACAACAGGGACCCCATGCCTAAATCTGCCCCTGCCACCATGTAGGATGCCCCATATTCATGACAAAAACAACATCAGCATCACAGACAACTGAAAGAGCTGATGGAAGAAGAGGACAGGTAGGTAGGTGTGAGGACTCTGAGGGTACCTGATGACTTTGGAGCAGGGTCCGGGCCATCTGCATCCCTGAATCACTCTCTGCACGCTGGTTTCTGTCCCATTGTGCACCTGACAGGACACCGTTCTAGAAACAGTATACTGACACCAGTTCCTAGAATACAAATGAAATAGATTTCACACTTATTAATAATACTATGTGAGAGAAATCATACTAATCATACTAATAAAATGTATCCATTTTTAAAAAACTTTTGAAAACACATTTTTTTAGGATAGCACTCCTATAAATAGAAGACTAGGTATAAATATATATATGTATACATCCGTTTCTGGACGCATGTGTACATTTATACACATTTATGTATATATATATATATGCATATATATATATATATATATATATATATATACTTTATATTTGTTTTATCAACTTGTCCTACCATTTTACCACTTCTATTATTGATATGTTCTGTGATGTTCTGTTTTAACAGTTACCATATCTTTTACTCTATTTATCTGCTTTTATTGTCTTGTGAAGCACTTTGTAACATCTGTTTTGAGAAGTGCTATATAAATACATGCATTATTATTATTATTATTATTATTATTATTATTATTATCAATGTCAAAAGACCTAATGTGAAAATATGAAAAAAACATAACAAATGGGACAATTCAATAGAGCTGCAGCAAATTTGTTTCTGTTAAAGACACATAATTGCATTTTTATATAATTTGCAGTGAAAATCTTCAGTGTGCACATGTGCTCACCTGAGTTGTGTACTGGTCCTGGAGGACCTGGTACCTGGAGGTCCGGTACTGCTGCTCTGCTCCGACTTGATGCGCTGCTGCCGCTGCAGAGTGATGCCTGGAAAGTGATAAATAAACCCAGTTCCCAGCGAAGGACAGACAAAAGTTATCCACATGCACAGCACGTAGAGGAACGATAAAGCCATCATCTCCTTTTGATTTATCCCTGACAGAGATATCCGACGGGTTTTCAAGTAAATCCTGAAGTTATAAATCCCTTTTTGGCAGATCTACAGTATCTGGAAGTGGAATGGAGAACTAAAGGCTAAGAAGAAATAGTTAATGAGTCGGTCATTTCGTCTTCCCCATGAGAAAAGCAAACTGGCTCTCTTAAGAGCCCAGAATGAATGACACCCAGCCTCTTCCTATAGAATAATGCGGTTTTCTGACGTTTGACATCGTGCCGAGCACTGAGGAGTCAAATATCCAGTGTGCGTAAAAAGCGCTCTGAGACTGAGCGCTGGAGACGGAGTGCGTAAAAAGCGCATCTGGTCCAAAACCACCACCCTGCAGGTTTAATATAGATATATGAATGTGATGGCCAATAGTGTTTTACTCTCATGTCTATTGTCTCTATTCCCCTAACTTCCTGATGATATAATGAGCAATAACTCTACACTGTAAACAATTGCTGATAATTTACAGCAGGATTTCAACAGTATTAACCTGTTATTGCTAAAAACAGTGCTTTACTGTTAACACAAAAGAAAACCTGTTAAATTACGCTCATAGGCCGTTTTTTAACTGAACTATAATGCATTCTTAAAAAACATCACTTTACTGCTGATCAGCTGTCTAAAGGATCATCAGTAACAGTTTCATACAGTATTTCTTTAATTCTGGGACCTGATCTGCTCATGTGAGGCTTGTACATTGTATATGATTGTAAAATCAGTGAGTTAGCCTTATTGTTCTTCACTCACATGTTGCTATGGTTTCATTCTGTGCTTGTAGCCAGCTAGAGACAGACATTTTTGGAAAAGTGTCAACAAGTCTATTATAGCCTTTTTCCTAACAAGTGCCTTTAATTGTATTTAGTGTGACTATTCCTATGTCTGTAACCTGCTAAGTCTATTCATCTAGGCAAAAAATAATGTTTATTAAAATGTATGTAAAAAATACAACTTAAATAGTGCATTAAACAAATCAGTAAGATAATGTAAAAGAAAGGTGAAAAACAGCTATATAATGTATCTTTAAACAGTAAATTAACTGTAAAATACTGTGAAATTAATAAAACAAACCAGTTCAAACTGTATTTTTCATTAACAGTACAAAGCTGTACATTTCAGCAACAGTATAATAATGTTAATTTTACAGTAACATAAAGGCAACCCTGCTGCCAGTTCTTTACTGTTATTTTACTGGGAAATTCTGAATACAGTGTAATGCTATAGTAGTACTTGGCAGGCTGTGATGATGACAACAGCATGTATATCAGTGGCAGCTGGTGGAAATGTTTCTAGGTAGGGCTGTGCCACATCCAATCAATTTCAGCAAACATCCTGGTATGATTTAATGCAAAAAAGTGTAGGTTAATCAGTAATTTCATTTTTGTCACTCCTAACCCTTAGCTATTTATTTTCTGCTGGAGGAAATTCCTCCATATTTAAAAGTAATTATATTTGTTTTGTTTGGTTTTGTTGGGGACCTACTATATTTATATTGCATTTGTTTTATGCTGTGGCGTCTGAAACTTTAATGCATGTTTAAATGCTGCTGTCTGGGCCAGGTCTCTCTTGCAAAAGAGAATCTTAATCTCAATGAGTACTACCTGGTTAAATAAAGGTTAAAAAATAAATAAATAAAGCAGCAGCAGACAACAACAAACTAACCTAATATTAATATAAAATGAGCCAGTATAGATACAGGAAAAAAACATTATATATAAAAATAGATAAATAAGTAAAAAGACTATACACAAGTAAAACAAATTAAATTAAAAACAATACAATTAAATAAAATCTATTTATATATGAATTCCTCCATATTTAAAAGTAAACTCAAACAATTATATTTTTTTTGGTTGGTTTTGTTGGAGACCTACTGACTGGTCCTCCAGTACTCCACCAGTTCAGCCACCAAATTGAAATACTCAAGTAAAGTAAAAGCACTTCAAAATGCATCCTACTTAAGTAGCCTACAGTATTCGAGTAAATGTACTTCTCTAGTTTTTCACCTACATCAGTATTTCCATATTTTGTCACTCCTGACCCCTCAGCTATTTATTTTCTGCTGGAGGAAATTCCTCCATATTTAAAAGTAAAAATCAAACAATTATATATTTTTTTGTTTGGTTTTGTTGTGGACCTACTGACTGGTCCAAGTTCTCCACCAGATTTTCCACTGAAGATAAGATAAGATAAGATATTCCTTTATTAGTCCTGCAGTAGGGAAATTTGCAGTGTACAGCAGCAAAGGGATAGTGCAAAAAACAAGATGCATCAGCTAACACAGTGAAAAAAAAAGAGCTAAACAAAGTGTAACAAAAAATGAACCATTTAAATAGAAGGAAGATTCAAGATTCAAGAGTTTTATTTGCCATTTGCACCTAAGTACATTGGAATTCTGAGCAGTTTACAAGTGTAGTGAAGTAGAAGTAGCATAAAATTTAAATACTCAAGTAAAGTAAAAGCATTTCAAAATGCATCCTACTGAAGTAAGTAAGTAAGTAAGTAAAGCTTTATTTATATAGCACCTTTTAAAACACACCGTTACAAAGTGCTTCACACACAAATGAAACATCGAACAATGATGAAAACAAGGAGGAATTACAATATGAAACACAGAAACAATGAGAAACAGATCAAACAAAACTAAGTAGCCTTCAGCACTGGAGTAAATGTACTTCTCCAGTTTTTCACATACACCAGTATTGTAGTTTTTGTGACCCTTAGCTATTTATTTTCTGCTGGAGGAAATTCCTTCATATTTAAAAGTAAAATCAAACAATTATATTTTGTTTGTTTGTTTTTGTTGGGGACCTCCTGACTGGTCCTCCAGTACTCCACCAGTTCATTACCAGTGTGGTAATAAAGCTCTAACTCAGTCAGCAGCGCCCCCTGCTGAGCTTCCAGCCTCACTACAGGCCGCAGAGGAAGGAGACGTGTCCCACTTTCAGAGCAGCCAGAGCGGACAGATGGAGGCAGAGAGCACCGGTGGAGGCAACATGGAGGAGAAACAAGCAGCAGAAGTGACAGAAAACCCGTTTGAACCGTTCATTGAGTCTCTGAGACAGCAGCTGGAAGACCAAGACCCCGTCTACCTGATCGGACTGATCGTCGCTCTGGCGGTGGTTGTCATCACCTGTGGTAAGATGCTAACATTAGCATAGCATGCTAACATTAGCCTAGCATGCTAACATTATAGATATTACATATTTTAGATACTACTTTATACTTTATACTTAATTTAGATATTTTGTATACTACTTTAGATATTGAATATGTAATATCTAAAGTTAATTTATTAAGAAACTTGTGCTTCAAAAAGACATTTAATTAGCAAGCTTGGAAGATAACTGCTAAGCTAACTGCTAAGCTAACTGCTAAGCTAAAGCAAACATCTGCCAGTTGCACAGTTTATCCGTATTTCCCACTGAAGTGATTCAACATCATTGAGTGTCTTTTGGTTAGTAAACAACGTGGAGTTTTGAATAAGTTAGTGACCTGCCTCTCTGTTCTGTTTCTTTAGTGTTTCTGAAGTATTTCCTGTCCAGTAAAACTGTCCGCAGTGCTGTGCTGCTGGTCGGACTGTGTGACGCTGGGAAAACCCTCCTTTTCAGCCGGGTGAGTTGAGGCAACCCAGAACGTGGTCTCGTCATCTCCATCGCCACGTTGTCTGTCTAGTTACAGGGATGCTCAGCTGATGAGAGACTGATGCATGGCTAATCTCTGTGCTTCTCATGTTTTCACAGCTGTTGTCAGGAAAGTTCAAGAGGACACAGACCTCCATCACTGACAGCAGTGCTCCATACAAAGCCAAAAACGACAGGGTAAGTTACAGTTTATCATCATCAGGCATCTTTCATGATCATCATCATGGTTTACAGGTGTCCCCTCTCTCCCTCCTGTATACAGGGCAGCTCCTGGACTCTGATTGACCTGCCAGGACATGACAGTCTTCGCTCTCAGTACCTGGAGAAGTTCAAATCTGCAGCCAGGTGAGAAAAGAGACAGCCTGTAGGAGTGACATTAGTCTTAATGAGTGAGGTACATTTACCAGTGACCTGATTGACTCACTTCTTGATCACATCTTTCTCATCATCCCCTCTCTTTCAGAGCGATTGTGTTTGTCGTGGACAGCGCTATTTTCCAGAAGGAGGTGAGAGACGTGGCAGAGTTCCTCTACATCTTGTTGACGGACACGGTGATCTCCAGGAATGCCCCAGCTCTCCTGGTGGCATGCAACAAACAAGGTTCAACAAACCTTTCGCAGTGAAAAATAACCAGTTATCTACACTTTACCTCTTGTTCTTGATTTTCAGCCTACACCCTGAAGTTGCATATTTGTTATATGGAAGCATCATTCAGTGTCATTTACTGGTCTCTATGTTTTACAGACATCACCATGGCAAAATCAGCTAAACTGATTCAGCAGCAGCTGGAAAAGGAATTGTAAGTAATTTTTGGGCGTTTGTTTTTACTGTGGCTGACTCCCATTACATCTTTATTTTTAGTAAATTTCAGTAAAATGTATACCTCAAGTTCTCTATTATAATAATATCCTCCTGTCTAATTGTTGATATTAACTGTTGTCATAAATGTAATGTTCCTCATATGTGTGACGGTTATCAATGTTATGATAGTCAGGCACTGGCAACTGGAATTCTTGCTCAAGGACAGTAGAGCTGGAGATTAAACCACCAACCCTGCGATTCACATTTGACCCCTCCTGAGCCTTTGGTTTGATGTATAACGTTTACCCGGTCTCTTGTTTCTCGTAGGAACACCTTGCGAGTGACGCGCTCTGCGGCCCTGAGCTCTCAGGACGGCTCTGTGGGCGGCAGCGTGTATCTGGGGAAAAAAGGCAAGGACTTTGAGTTCAGCCAGCTGCCCCTGAAGGTGAAGTTCCTGGAGTGCAGCGCCCGCGGCTGCAAGGGCGAAGACGGGGATGCAGACATCGAGAGCCTGGAGAAGAGCCTGGCTAAACTGTAAAATCAACAACTCAACATCTTCAGTGCAGAATATTGACTCGGGCTCAGACCTCGGATCAACGTCCACCGTCGCCTCGGTAATCAAAGGAGGGATGACATCTCAGTGGAGGATTGTGCTGGCTGTCACTGTAAAACTTAATTACATTAAAAGGTGGAAGAACTTTTGAGACAGATTGAATCAAAAAAACACCAAAAAGACTGAAAATAATGTAGCAGTTTATCAGGTCGCTCTGCAGTGCTGAGAAATGATCATGTGCTTATTCAGCGTAAATCTTACTGTGAAGATCCACCTTAAAGCGCTTTATTTGGCTTGTTTGGAAAATATATAGTTTAAAGAATTTTGGTTGACTACAATATTTGCTGTTGCTGCAATTAGGCTGTCACAGATATATCTCAGCTAGTCTGATTTATACGCTGCCTTGTGAAAACATGGACGTGAATTGGATTTCTTCATTAACTTGGACGGTCAGCCTCGTGCCTTTTTTCTGGTATTCTTATAGAAAAGTATTTTTGCTTGTTTGCAATAGAATTTACTTGTTTGAAAGTGTTGCATGAATACAGTGCATTTGCAATGAATGTATGAATTTATTGAGATTTTGTGTTGTGTAAAAAAAAAAAAAAAAAAACTGACAATATAAAGTTTTTGAAGCTTGATGATGCAAATGAAGTCTAAGATTAATAGAAACAGCACAAATTTCTTAAATGTTAGCAGAAGATCCAGTCTGTGGTGTTTAAGAGATCCAGCCTGTAATGATTAATAAGCAGCAGACATGATTTAATCAACACGCACAGAAATAAATCTTAATTGTACATCACATCATTACATGGGGGTTAGCTGGGTGTCGGATCAAAAGGCGCTGCTTTAGATTAATTTTCAAAATGTCTCTCTTCAAATGTCTTCAGTCTGTGTGTTTGAAATGTCACATCTTGGGAACAGCTTTCAGTTTATTCTCTGCTTCGTCATTCTAGTCTGGCACCTAGTTTGGCTCAAGATGTTTTTACTCTACAAAAGCACCACAGACTCTGTTAAACATGCAGATTCCTTTGTCTATAATGTGGTAGTTTTACAGTCCACAAAACTTCATATATTGCTTAATATATTTCAAAGGATGACATTTTTTATAGGACCACACGCACAAAACCCAAAATGAGCCGTATTCAATGAGTAAATCTGGCATTAAATGAGACCCGAAAAACAATTACACATCTAATTTGTTGAATATTGTGTGAAAGCTTGTATAAAACAGATTTCTGTGATGTTTGTCTGCTTCTGTAAAGATCTATCTTCCACTGCTGAGTGCTTTCTGGAACATCAGTTATGTTTGGTTTCTGCCCACAAGTTCAGGCTTTATTAAAAGGAGAGCAAGATCACAATCACCATGTAGACCAGAAGTCCAAATAATGATGCAGCCAGTTCTAACAGCATCAAACAGGAGTGTAAACTAAAAATAACTCAAAATATTGTACTGCTACGACGAAAACAAAAGGAGGAAAGAATGCGTAAAGTGCGTAAAGAGAATCTATAGTGGAGACAGAGGGTAGACCGTCAGACTGGCGCTCTGATCTGCGACTACCACACTGGGTTCTCCTTTCAGCACAGCAGGGCACAACCAGTTCACCTTGTCCCCATGACTGAAGCTCAGTTTGGGCCCAGACTTCTCCTCCGTCACCTCCTCTGCACTTGCTGCCACATCATCCTCCACTTCTTCTTTCTCTGCTTCAACCTTTGGTGGGGTCTTTGCTTTATCCTGGGATTGTTCTTTCCTCCTCGCCTTGCTCTTGCCCTTCCTGCGTGGGGCTGCGGTCACTCCAGTTTTGGCCTTTGCCTCCGGAGTCACCACCGGGTGCTTGCTGAGGTCCCACAGGGCGACCCGGCCGTCGTTCCCCCCGGTGACGAGCCAGTGAGGGTGGGAGAGGAAACTTGCAAAGTGGGCTTGTGAGGCCCCCTGACTGTGGGCCTTGACTGCTCCCTGCTGTTCCAGTTTAGAGCCACTGCCGATCCGCATCAGATGCACCCGCCCGTCCTCTGCTGCACAACCCAAAATGTTCCCACAGCTCGCCACAGAAACGCAGTGGACCAGCGGTGGGTTGAAAAGCTGACCAGGACGCTGCTGATGGTCATCTTCTTCCTCTGCTACATCCTGGAGGTTGAGGGTCCAAAGAGGACGTGTCTTCTGCAGACCCCACAGCATCACCTGAAGCAACATAATAAAACAAATCTGCATTAGGAAGGAAGTCTCGTCAAATGTCATCTTGGTACATGAGGTAAGTACAAATGGTCCTCTCCCTACCTGCATGTCTAGTCCAGCAGACAGCAAGTTATTGGGCCTGTGAGGCCGAAAAGCCACCGAGGAGCAGATGTTAGTGTGTCTACGAAGAGTCCTGCACACTTTCCCCCCAGGAAGCTCCAGTACCCGGACTGCACCGGAGTCATCAGCCACCGCCAGGGCTGAACCCGTCTCGTTTAGCGCCATCGCATTGATCTCCTCTTCCCCTGCACCCTGAAATTCCTCCACTGGGCCTTTCAGGTTTCGGGGGTCGAGTACACTCACTGCGTCTCCATGTGAGACGTACAGCTGGCCCGGAGCTGCAGGTGAAAACACAACGCTTGTGATGTCCTCTTCGCCAGGGAGAGTGAGACGGCCTATGATGGTCCCCTCTTGGCTCCACACCGTGACCTCTCCGCCCTCAGAGCCTGAAGCGAGGAGGCCCTCGGGGCCTGAAGACGCCCCAACACACAGGATGGATGTGGAGTGGCCCTCAGACCACTGCCTGGCCATGCTGACCCTACCAAAGGAAAGTTAACAAGGAGAAGATTAGTTTGTGGTATTGCTTTGACACCACTGATGGCAACGTTGTATGCCAAACTTTGTACTAAAGAAAAAAGCATTTTGTTTTTCAGACAACAAAAATGTTCTGGTTCCAGCTTCTTAAATGATAACACTAACTTATTATGTTCTATTGTGACAGTTGGTTGAACAAAATAAGCAATTTTGAAATTGTCAACGTTCACTCTGGGGACCTGTAATGAGCATTTTTCACTCTTTTCTGGTATTTCATGGACTAAACATACAGCCAATTATTCATGATAATGAAAATAATCTATGGTTGCAGCCCTAAAGTGATTATATTATATAATAATGAAGGTAGGATTTATTGCAGGGCTGTTTATTTTTAGCTAGGTCAAGTTTATTTATATATCACATTTCATAAGACAGGTGTAGATTCAATGTGCTTCAAAATAAAAGGCAAAAAAATATATAAAAAAATAGAAATAGACAAAGATCAAACATGACATAAACATATAAGATAAGAACATATGATAAGAAGGGATTGTTATTATTAAAAAAAGGAATAATAATATTAATGATGATTTTAAATATAATGTGTAGCTGTTAACCACACACTTTAAAACTAGCATTAACTAAAAGCTAAAAAAAAAAACTTAGTGAATGTCTTTGGTGTACCTAATAAACTATTTCTGTTTTCTTAACTTTTTTATAATAAGAGTGCAAAATAGCATCAGTGTTTACATTCATATTAGGGCCTACTTAAAAAGGCAGGTAAACATAACATACATACAAAAAAAAAATAGATATATGTAGGGGACTTAGTAGAAGTGAGAAGTTGCTGCAAACAGACTGCAAATGTGAAACCAGATGAAAACAAACAGTCCAGCTGGCTCTCTAGCCTAAAAGCTAACATCTACCTCTCTGTTCAGAACAGTTTGGCTGCGATAATAAACATGATGTGGATCATATGCTGATTGAAAATAATCTATAACGGTGTCGTGATATTGTTGATAACGTCAAAACAGCAGATTTAAGCTGACTTACCTTAGCAAAGTACAGTCTAAACTTCAGTTAGCTGCCATGTGGAGTCTAGTCGCTCACTGATGACATCACACCTGACCTCGATGGTTTTTATGCCCTGTGTTTAGCATGCCAGGTGGATTTATTTGGCAGCCTAAAAATGTTTTTTGGTCAGAAATGGCAGACCATTAACACCGATCATTGTCCTAATGTAATCTACTTTCCCATATCTCTGATTTAAAAAACATTTAATCAGGAAAATGTTGCCTGAAAGGAACACTCAGGGCAAATTATCCCCTATATTATTATTACTGAGCCCTCCAGAAGCCATAAAATAGAAATAGTAATAATAAATTGATTTGGAAATGCATGAGCTTATAGATTTCTAAACTGTAAAGTACATTATTTCTGGCATATTCTGCATAAAATGAAAAAGAAAAAGCACACAGACAGGACATAGAGGAGGCAGATCATCATATCATTGTTCAGCGGGCCTTCATTTCCACAATGGCTGCTCTCCGCTGATTCATCCAAAGCTGTAGATCTGATGAGTGTGGTCCATTTCTGGGTCAGTGAACAGCATGCCATACTGCAGCACTGAATAGGGAACAGAGAGGAGAGGCCATGGCTTTCAAACCCCCCCCCCCATAACCACACACACACACACACACACACACACACACACAAACACATCACACTACACTGTCAACCCAACATGCAAATGCTGACACATTCTGCATTATCCTCACAGAGATGCAGCAGTTCTCACAGAGTACTTTGAAAGTAAGTCCTGCAGTAATTTACCCTTTTCTGCTTGTGACCTGTGTATTGCAGCTATACTTCTTCTTTCTGTGTATACCATGCAATAACACAGGAAGCTTGTGTCAGCACAGGTTTAGTTGTACAATAACGACACCTGTTATCTGTTGAAGCTGTTGTAAAGGCTGAAGAAAGGTAAGTGACATATTTTAGAGTTAGATTCATATTTAAGACATTTTGCTTGAATTAAAATGTATTTAATAGTCTTGCATGTTGAAAAGCAGAACTGAAAATGAAGGGCATCATACTGAATGTGATGTTTTTAACATCTCGAACAGGGGTACCAGTAGCAGGAAGAAGAAAATGTATAATTAGTTTTTAGCCAAATTCTGGTGCAGCATCTCTTAAATGAAAGTTAAATTAGACATGAAATGAATGCCTGTGCAATAACGCTATTATACCAAAACATCTACTGTACTTACAAATTATATATATTACAATTTGATATACAAATTGTGCAATAACATGTAGATCATAATTGTCAAATGTATAGCAGATTATATTTACTGTGCATAAATGTGTATTCGTGCATATAGTGTACATAAACCACCTAGTGTAAATCAACTTTGCACTCCCATCCACCCTTGCCCTTATTTGTAACCCTGTTTACAGTTTAACAGTTTGAACTTTGACCTGTATATAGACATCTACTTTCCTGTACATAATAGACATATGTTTGTTTATCTTTGTTTAGGATCTCAGAAGATTTGGAGTTACCTTGAAATATTCACATACCGGAGAGGATGAGGTCAGCCCATTTCCCAGCCCGGTCGGTGCTTTTCCAAAAGGAGTCCAACGGAGTGACGTACAGAGTCCCAGCGCTGCTCTACCTGTCCCGCTCCAGGTGCTTCCTGGCCTTCTGTGAGGAGAGACTCAGCCCGTCCGACTCGCTGGCTCACCTGCTGGTCGTGAGGAAAGGGACTTTCTACAGGAACTATGTAGAGGTCAGTGTTAGTCACTGGGTCTGAACTCTGTAGACTGAAGACCTGTACTCTGCTATTGTTGTATTTTGTTTAAAAATGTACTTGAGTAAAAATGGAAAGTTGTTCCTTCAAAATGTACAGCTCAACATTCAAGTTACTGACTTAAATGTACTCCAACAAATACACGAAAAGCAGGTCAATTAGAGTAACTGCCTTTTTTAATGGCTCATAATAGAACAAATATTAGCTTATTATACCAAGACACAATCAGGTCAGAAGGATTACAGAGGAAGAAAGTCTCAAATAATGAGGAAGTTCATTTCAGAATGTGGCAAATATCTCAGATGGTTATTTTAAAACGTTGGCAAATAAGTATGAGTTAAGATCATTTTGACAAGTGAGAAAATATGTGAACTCTACAGAAATGCTACAGACACCTTTGCTTTGTGTTTGTCTTTTTTGCTTGAACCACCTTGTTTCTCAGGCATTCTGCTTCATCTGTTTAGATACAGTATAATGTAGAAGACTCGTCCTTTCTAACCTCCTTTCCTTCTTCCTTTCCTTGCTGCAGTGGGAGAACATGCGTGTCCTAGGCACCGCCTTCCTGCAAGGCCACAGGTCCATGAACCCGTGCCCGGTGTACGACGAGTTCACAGGCACTCTCTTCTTGTTCTTCATCGCTGTCCTCGGCCACACCTCGGAGGCCAACCAGCTGGTGACGGGGAAGAACGTGACCCGTCTCTGCTACATCTGCAGCACTGATGACGGAGACACCTGGAGTCCTGTCACCGACCTCACCAAGAAGGTCATAGGAGATACTATCAAAGGTCAGGGATCCATAAAGAGAAAGCCCACACTAAAACAGACTTACATTGTGTTATTATGATTATTACAAACACAGAAAACTTTCTTTTTAAAAGGGAACTTCTCTGATTTTACACATTAGTCTGTTTATAGGCCTTGGAGAGCTGTGTGATGTTTGAGAAATTGCCTCAAGTGATGTCACTTGAGTCAGCATCAGTTGGTGCTGAAGATTATAAAAGAAATCAATCTGTGTGTGGTGAGAAAGAAGTGATCTTACCAGACTTCTGTATCTCACTCCTCATCTCTGCTTGAGGCTATAGGCGCTCAAGGCTGCATTAGCTGCAACTATAACACACCTGCATCTCCGACTGAACTGTCTGTGCACATGTTGCATTGTGGGTAATGTAGGCACCATGTTTTGACAATGAAGAAGAATGTGTGGAATAAAAAAAAGACAAGACGATTTTGATCCTTTAGTTAAAAAAAAAAGTCCATCAGGAGTCTGACAATGTTAAAGGAGTGCAATGCTAAATCGAAAGAATAGGCCTAATACACAAAATTAAGATTATTTCATTTTTAGATTTTTATTTTGGACTTCTCTCCCATCTTTGCTCTTAACTTGTAAAATACTGAGTCATTTTACATCTTTAGGCCTCCAAAATTATTCAAATGAAATCATTTGAAAAATGGAAAATCACTCTTCTGCTGTTAGATTATTAGAGCTGAAAGAGAGACTTTCAATTTAACAACAAACTAAACCTGTTAAAGGATAGTTTCACCTTTTTTCAAGTCTCAAAACAATACTCACATGCTCATTATATACACTAAAACTGATTTACGACGATGTGATTGTCCATACTCTCTGTCCTGATCGGGAAAACTTCCCTTCCTAACTTCATCTCAATGTAAGAGACGGGGGTATAACTACAGTCACCAAAAACTGTTTCAATGTACATATGGACATGTGAGTTTTGTTTTAAGGTGGACATGATGAAATGTGAACCTATCCTTTAAAAGGATTCATCTTTAAATAAGGATTTATTTAAGGATTAATTAGAACTTAATCGATGCCGTTTTACGGTTGAGATGATCAGTATCATTCATGTGTATCATCTGAATATGTCACTTCCTCCTCTCTCCCTGCAGAATGGGCCACCTTCGCTCTCGGCCCGGGCCACGGCATCCAGCTGAAGTCGGGCCGACTGCTGATTCCCGCCTACGCCTACCACATCGAGTGCAAAGAGTGCTTCGGACACCTCTGCCAGACCACTCCCCGCGCCTTCTGCTTCCACAGTGATACCCATGGGCGGACCTGGCGTTTTGGGGAGGCGGTGCCGGTGCCGGAGAGTGTGGAGTGTCAGATGGTGTCTGTGGATCAAGAGGACGGGACTAATGTGCTGTACTGTAATGCACGCAGTCCTCTCGGGTACAGGGTGCAGGCCCTCAGTCTGGATGATGGAGCGGTGTTTCAGGAGGGGCAGCTGGTGCAGCGGCTGGTGGAGCCTCGAAATGGTTGCCATGGTAGCATTGTGGGATTTCCTGCCCCTTTGCATTTCCGTCATTCTCTTGACAATCACTTACATCAACCTAAACGTCACTCCAGACACTGGACGTCCTGCATGACTAACTCAGACATCACCACCTCTGTTCCCACTAACCCTGTGACACCCAATCGTCCAGATTTCCTCGCCCCCACCTGGGTAGTCTACTCCCATCCAACATGGCCCACCGCACGCAAGGACCTGGGTGTGTTCCTCAGCCTGTTTCCCCGTGATCCAGACAGCTGGCGCGGCCCCTGGGTGATATACGAGGGCCCCAGCGCCTACTCTGACCTCGCCTATCTGGAGCTCCCCCCCTTGCCTGGTTCACCGCCTGCTGTGGCCTTCGCCTGCCTCTTTGAGTGCGGCACCAAAACAGCCTACGACCAAATCTGCTTCAGCATCTTCACCCTCTACGAGCTCATTGACAATCTGCCCCGGGAGGCGCAGCTGGGAAATAATAACAATCACGAATGCAAAAGACAGCAGAATCAAGACTCGAGTGGACATGACGATCAAAGTACAGCAGCGTTCCATCAGGTGCCTCTTGTGAAGAAGAGGACGAGGAAGAAGAGCAAGTTGACTGAGATGTGCTCTGTGTCTTAAAGAGGACCTACTATGCTTTTGTGCTTGTTCCCTTTCCTTCAGTGTGTTATATTGTTTTTTGTGCATCCAAAAGGTCTGCAAAGTTACAAAGCCCACTCCAAAGGGAGTCACTCCCCCACAGAAACACTGCTCCTGAACTGCAAGAAACGCCTCACTTGAAGTCCCGCCTTTTATTTTGTAACGTGGTGATGTCACCAAGTAACACATTTGTATAATACCTGCCTAGCAGCTAGTTTGGTACGCCCTCAAGCAAAGCTTTGAAGAGTTTAGTTTGGTTGACCAATTACAACAGAGTAGGCCAGCTGACCAATCAGAGCAGGCTGGGCTTTTCAGGGTTTTCTTTTGTTTTGTTTTTTACATTAAAGCGTGTAAACATGTTCTAGTTCTCAGTGGCCACATTTTTAGATGCACCTGTACAATCTAATACAACTGTTCTGCCGATCTATTAGCAGAATTGGAATATAATATTCCTAACTATGTTTTCATTAGTGTAAAATCATCTGAAACTAATAATTGTTGTGTTTTCGTTAGCTTAGAATGAGCCCTTCATATCTACATAGGGAGTGGGTCTTCTTCACGGAGTCTACCATGTTGCTCCGCCAACCGCCATGTTTCTACAGTAGCCCAGAACAGACAAACCAAACACTGGCTTTAGGAAGAGCCTTTTGTGTTTTTATGTTACCTGAAGGCCACTGTAGTTCTCCAGCATGCTTGTGAAACTGCAAACGTGAGCTGCAGAGTGCAAAACCGTGGTACCGCCAGACTTCCGTTACTCCTTAAGTAGTTTTATTACGGCAAGGATGGCCTCCGAGTGAGGCGAACGTCGTTAACACGGTTTTGTACTCGGCAGCTCACGTTACCGCAGTTTTGAAAGGGAGGAGTGGGCGGAGGGGAACTCAGTTGGTTGCAATCTGTAACCACATCCCTAAAGGCCGCCAAATCTTACACAATGTACCTTTAAGAGATTCAGCCTGCAATAATTAACAAGAAAATGTGATGAAAAGCCTTTCTGTTCAGTATGTCTGTTTTGATGTTGATCATTTGTCCGTTCTCATTTCGTAGAACACAATTAGTGTCATTAAAGTTTTCCTGACCTTTGAACTTTCTCTCCGTTGAAACCATTTTGGTGATTCAAAAACGGTCAGCAAAAGCAATCATCTAATTTATTTAATTTAAGAAAAAAACAAGAATCTATAATCTAGAAGTCAAAACAATGACTGTGAGTTCAAGGTTTATGTTCCAAGATCAGAGTCTGATAGTGCTTTAAATAACATGAGGGAATATCCCACACATTGAATATCGTTCCGCTCTTAATTCTCCTCTTTTATAAAAACAAAATGAATCATTCACAGAAACTGATTGAGGCTTTTCAACCAAAACACATTAATATTGATACAGCAGAGCAAAATAAACTCCTTTTGCTTATCTCAGTCTGTGGTCCACCATCTATAAACAATCTAAGAAATTACTAATATACTGAGAAAGTGGCGGCATTTCCTGTGAGAATATTCTGTTGGATTGTGAGGAGTTTTCTGGACGTCCTTGATGTTTTCATAACACTCCTTTATAATCTTAAATCTTAAACTGCGTAGATTTTGCGTTTCAATTGCCAGGACGTGTTTAATTTGGCTCAGTGAACGTCCGTCCTGCTCCATTTCATCTGGCACACTGTGGACCAGGCGACGCTGCAACCCCTCAAACTCCCATATCAACCACAGCTGCTCTAATGGGATAACTGTTCCTAAACTAATCAGTTCTTCTCATGAGGCTGCTGAAACATTCAGGGGCTGACAGCTCAAGTGAGTTGCAACGAGAGCGTACGAAGAACAGAACCAGATAAAGTGGAGCGGTTTGTTTAGTTAAGAGGGGGAAAATAAACAGATTGTGCCAGGAAGACAGAGAGATCTGGACAGTCTCTTCTTTCTGCTCCCTCCTCCTCCGTTACATAACTCCACACTAAACAGGAGGGTCATTTCCCTTCCTGCTCCGCTCTTTCACAGAAGTGGTTTTCCACCCTTTTCTCTAGCATCTGTGTGTTACAGCTCACTATAATGAGGATCATCGTTATTCTGGCTGTGTTAACTGGGGTAACTGGGAGCCCCAGTGTGACGATCAGACCTGGAGCTGACTCAGCGGAAACGACGGCTCATCCCAACAGCGTGCCAGAGACAGCGGAGGAAACAGAGATCAATGAACAGGTGAGAAAGAACTGTGTGTAATCGTGTTTCTCTGGTGTTTTCTAGCTAATCAAGTGAATTGTTCATGAAAAATATCTACAAATTGCCACACACAATGCTAATGTACAAGAAAAATGTGGGTTTCTAAGAATCAAGAAGTTAGACATCAATGATTTTCACAGAATTACACTTTAAAAGACGTAAATATATATTTTTTGTTGCAGTCATTGTTACATCAGGACCATTCTGTACATAGTACAAAAGCCATTATAAGCTCATGTCAAAACACTGAGCTTTCCTTACCAACGAGGTCAAATGGGGCTGAAATCGAAGTAATAAATATGTTTTCTAAGGGGTCAAACCTTAGGGCGGAAAAATAAGTCGAAGTAGAATGTCAAAGCTTTTCATGGCTCCACAAATTAAAAATGTATTGTCAAGTCACGGTTGTCGATGGGCCGAGATGTGTGTAAAGATGAGGGACGGTGGTCAAAGTCCAGTTAGTGTACAGAGCTGACAGTTTTCAGCTCTTCCACTTGTTCCTCTTAGCTGCGGGCAGCTGTCCTGTTGCCTCCAAGTATTTGTGGATGAGTTCCTCTTGTGAGGCCGGCAGGCAGGGCTGGTATCTGCTGTACTCCATGGTGTACTCCCCCTTTCCCTGAATAAACAATAGATAAAGGGTGTTAGTTGTTGAAATTATAATGTATTATGCTTCTGTAGTGGTTGTGCCAAAAGAGGAAGAGGGCAGACATTGCTCAAGGCTGGAAAAACACAGGAAATTCCTGTATTTCTTTTCCCAGGTAAAAAAAAAAATGAATCTATATTTTTATTTACAATCAATTTTCTCCTCAACAGACTGGGGGTGTAAGAAAAGAAAATATTGAGCATCGCGATATTGTGCTTTGTGGTACTGTTTCGATTTTCAAACACTGTAATGATTTTTAACTAATAGTTTTGCAAAGATTAACTCTTTTAATACTTTATTTAATTTGCAAAGATATGTGCCCTCTCAAAGTAGTGCTATGATGTTGGATGTTACAGGGACTGTGATAAATCCCACTGTTCTGATTGCATAAAAACTTTTTTTAACTCAGATTTTATGCTTATGGCAGAGTGTTCTTTATACTATGACAGTTTTCCTGAAATTAGATTTAAAAATCGCAATATATCGCCTTGCCTGCAGTATCGCAATATATCGCAATATATTGAATCGTCACCCCTGTATCATGATACGTATCTTATCGCCAGATTCTTGCCAATACACAGCCCTACGACAGACGCTAGAAGTGAACATCCAAGGCAGTAAAGCACAGTGCTTAGCAAATATGCAAATATAATATCCATCTGTCACAAAGTATTAGGTCTCTATTAGGGAAACTAAATGTGATTTTAAACAGGGTTAGAGTATTATAGACTACCTGATCTGGACTTTAACGGACTACAACATTGAGGTTTAACCTACTTCAGTACAAGAGCGTAGTTCTGTGGAGTAGCCGAACATGTCGTTTAGTGGAACCTGTTGGGAGAAACAAGCGGAAATTAGTCAAATTCAAATGATGGTGACGGCTGAGAGAACGAATGCTGTTAGCTAAAAGACTGCAGATGCATGCTGTATGTGAATAATTTACAAACTGGACTCACATCGGCGTACAGAGTGAAGTATCCCTCGGCTCCGTCCTGTCCTGAGATGACACCGTGGCGGCGGTTCACACCGGCAATGACTGTTCCCTGAAACTCCTGAGGCGCTACGATTTCCACAGACATGATCGGCTCCAGGATGACCGCGTTGGCCTTTTCCATAGCTGAGGGGAGCGTATTGAAACCAGCGTTAACATACACTGACAACAACAGATGTGAAGTCAAAACGAAATGGGATGATCAGATCAACAGATCGTAATGTAACCCTCACCCTGTTTTAGAGCACCCTCTCCTGCACGGATGAAGGAGAGCTCGTTGGAGTCCACCATGTGATTCGCACCGTCTTCCAGGATGAACCGGACTCCTGAGATCTTGTGCCCGCTCAGGGGTCCCTTCTCACAGGCCTCCCTGAAGCCCTGCAGCATGATGGGAGGAAACAAAAAGACAAATCAAGTGCATGACTTTCACTGAGTGTTCAAGTGTTATCTTTTAAGCTATTTCATATCCGTGTGGCTGTTCTTTCACTGAGACTACATTAAAGTTAGGAACCTTTTCAACAGCTGGTACAAACTGCTTCGGGATGTTGGTGCCAACAGTCTGGTCTTCAAACTCCAGCTTGGTGTGATGCTCTGGCTCAAGAGGCTCAAGGACTCCGATAACTTTACCGTACTGTCCAGAGCCGCCGCTCTGCTTCTTGTGAGTGAATTCAAACCTGCAGAAAAACGGGACAAATTAGCCACGTTTTGAAGCGTCGTGACAAAGTGGAACAATCCGTCAAACAGAGTCCACTTCCTTTAAGCACCTGTATACTATTCTATGGATAATGGATGCCACACTGGCTGTGTTGCTGTTGGCACCGAAGCGATATTGTATTTTATTACACGGCTTTGTTGAATACTCGATTGTGATTGGTCAATCACAGCGTTCTACGGTCTGTTATTTCTTTATAGCAGACCGTTGCTATGGGCGCAGTTCTGATGTCGGACTCCGGCGGACCATTCTTGTGTCAAATTATTGATTTCTTAAGTAAGTAGCCGTGTAATAAGCGGGATAATGTACAGCGAGCGGGTCATTGTTGTGAAATAAACACTTTCAGACACCTTCTGTCGGGGGTTTATTACATAACAATGACCGGTTCGCTGTACATTATCCCTTAAATAATACACACCCCTAGAAAACATAATATACTGTAGGTGGCGCTATAACTATAACTGCAAACTAATTTCTTAGATAAAAAATTAATTTTAAGTATTACATGTTTTAGTGCACTATTATTAAAGATGATTTTTGGCCACTTGATCTTTCTCTAGGAGTGTGTCACTTAACACAACTGTCAAGTTAGCAACAGAAGAAATCGTGCATCATGTTGTTCTTAAATAAAAAGTTACAATGTTATCTGTCTATATCTATTATCTATTTGTAATTAGACTACAGTTCGTCGTGTTGGCCAATATGGGTGAAAAATATTAGATATCGTCAGTGTTGACTTTTAAAAAACACACTTTGGTGTGTCCCGCCAAAATTCATTAAATCTCTCGCTCACCTATCACTGAAATTTAGAAATTCCCTTCATAATTTAAAGGTGCAGCCACACAACACACAACAAGACAGGGGAAAGGCCGTGGATGGATAAAGAGAAAGGCAGAGGGAATGAGAGGAACGGTAAATTTTGAGGGGGAAAATGCTGCATTGCTGCAGCACCAAATCTGACTGAACCACATTTGCTTGCATTGCCTGTTAGGTAAAGCTGATTCAATAGGAAGGAGAGGAAACAACAGAAAACGAGCTCTGTCTCTTTAAAAAGGGGGCAGTCCTCAAAGAGCTCTGGTGTCAGAGGAAGTGGGAAGTAAATGTTTCCACTTGCATGAGGAGCAGCGGACAGATACAAATTCCCACCTGTCAAAGTAACAGGCAGAGCAGCAGTTAAAGGCAAGATCAGACTCCTTTATTGAACTCATTTTTCTGCTGTACACCTCTTCACCCTGTACTTTTTCTTAGACTTATTTTCTTTTCTTTCCACTTTACTCACTGTCTGAATCTTCTCTTATCTGGAGTCATACCAACCCGTGACAAAAAGCTCCACCCTGCTGACACCTGAGGGTCAAAGTTCTTCAGGGGTTAGACGCCCATCCCTGTTCATTACAGCAGCTTCTGTTTGAATCCTGTCTTTTCATGATTCCCTCTCTCACTGTCTGTACTTTCCTTTTCTCTTGAATAAAAACAGGACGTATTAGTGGACAAGGAAGCTGAGGAGAATGTGATGGAGACTGGAGAGCTGAACCCCAATCACTACCCGGCCAGGAGGGCAGCCAAAGTGGTCCAACACTACCTCAGCACCAAATACGGCTCTCCGTACAGGCTGTTCGGACTGCACAATGTGCACAGCGGAAACGCAGAGGTCAGCTGATCTTTAATTGTAAATGTTTTAGTTTACAGTGAAGTTCAAACTTCTATCAACTGTGGTTGTTTCTGACTTGTCTTTTAGGATGTGGCAGACGCTGGAAGAAAGTACCAGCTGGAGATCTCAGTGCAGGAGATCATCAGCAATGTAAGATATGATTTATGATTATTTATTGCACTGGGCTTACACATGGGTTAGATACAGCCATGAGTCATTCAGTCTAGAGTAGATTCATGAACATATTGAGTAGTTTTCACAAATGTGCCTCTAGATTTGGGTTAATTTCTGAATTTGTTTGATATGTTTGGGTTTTACATGGACAGTGCTCCATAATCATAAGAAAATAACCCCAAAAGTACCCTAAAATAGATTAAAAACTACATATCTAATGACAAATTCTGTTCCTGAATCAGATCATTGAAAAGCTTTGACCACCCTGCTCTGCGAGATTTACTTTAGTGCTCATTTGTCTGTGAAAAACTTCTCAAATAGGGAAAGACATAATCTATGTTTAACTGGCTGCAAGCCTCCTCAACATTTCAAGAGTTGATATCATTGCATTCACATTGTGCTTATGGAAAGATGTTTTAAGCAAATCTTAGGCATGTGTTAATGTTTAAAGTAAATAATCTCTGGCTCTCGAGTGAGCAGGTTTGACTAGATTTAACTAAACAGCAGATAAAAGGAGGCAGTGTGGTGCAACCCTGACTCACTGACTGCCATGGTAACACCTGGACTACGCCTCTGCTCTGTGTACTCCCCTCCACATCTGTCTTATCAAACCTGCCTTTCCTCTATTTGCTTCTTTTCAATCCACCGTCCTCTTTTTTTTTTTTATAACCAGACTACAGAGAAATGCTCTGCAGAGGTTTTGTTTCCGAGAGGAGGACCACCTCAGGTCCAGGTCTCGTGTGAGGAGCTCCTTAAAATCAAAACTACAGCTCAAGAAGAGGCCTTGTATCAAAAGTACAAGATGAACCAAAGCCTGCAGTCTGCACAAAATCTACCTGGTATGTACAAGAAAACAAACTCTGCATGCTGTTGCTGCTAATCGACGCACTAAGTCACATATTGCACAACATCAACAGTTTGAAATTGCAGCATCAGGGGATTTCAGCACTTTTAGTATTTGTGTTTTTTCCTCTCAACAATTACACAACATAAATGGCTAACCTTTTGACCCCTGATGGTGTAATCTCCTGTATATTATGAGCACACACAGTATATGTTTATATGATAAGTATATATATGGGGTATAATCAAGCACCATGCACACATTAACGTCCTTCGTAACACACTGACGTTGTGACCAACAGACAGCTACGGCCACATTGAGCCCAACATGAAGCCTCTGTGGCACCTCGGCATCGTGGCCTCCAGCTTCGTCATGCTGAATGAATCCACTGAAAACACTCTGTACAACATGGCTCAGGTGGCC
>CAKAOH010033812.1:0-14249 GCA_916701665.1 Sebastiscus tertius
ATTAGACATTGACCTCCAATGGTTAAGATTAGACATTGACCTTCTTTTGTAAAAATGTCAAACCTTAACCATTGGAGGTCAATGTCTAATCTTAACCATTAGAGGTCAATGTCTAACCTTAACCATTGGAGGTCAATGTCTAACCTTAACCATTGGAGGTCAATGTCTAACCTTAACCATTGGAGGTCAATGTCTAACCTTAACCATTGGAGGTCAATGTCTAACCATTGATTTGGAACGTTGCCCAGGACAACCTGATGGTGCATACTGATGGTCTGATTCTTCTTCCTGTCTCGGTTGTTTCTGTCCGGACCTGTTGGCCTGACGTTGTGATCTGTGTTCTTCTCTGTAGGGTGAGACTGAGGTCCCGTCAGTCGCCGTCACTAAGTCTCCCAAAGGATCCGGCCTGGACGGGCTGGAGATCGAGCCCGACTCCTACGACGTCCCCGTCGACCTCTCCTCCGATGAGGAGTACCTGAGCGTGGAGGAGGCCGACCCCTCGCGAGCCGCCCGCATCAAGAAATCGGTCGCAAAGAGCACAGAGACCCTGAAGGCCGCCTTCTCCAAGGAGAACATGAGCAAAACCAAAGACAACCTGGGCACCAAGTTCCACAACCTGGGCGAGAAGGTCATGCCGCCCGAGCGGAGGGACAAGATGCACCAAGCCGGCGAGCGACTGAAGCAGTCCGGCGAGCGGCTGAAGGAGAACATCGCCAAGAAGGCTCCAAACAAAGAGACCTTCCGCATCAAGCTGAAGAAGGAGAGAGCCGTCGCCGAGGGCCAGGAGGGCGCCGAGGCCGAGGCCGAGGCCGGCACCGAGCACCAGGCCCCGGTCGCAGACAAGCCGGTCGCCTACACCGAGGTCGCCATGGAAACCAAGAGGGAGGGGCCCGTGGAGGAGGCCGGCGCCACCCGGATAGGAGAAGAGGATTACAGGAAGTAGATCAGACGTCGGATCAGACAGGAAAGAGGAGGCGGGACGCTGGAGAAAAGCTTGTGATGCTGAGGATTTAGAGAGAAGGTCTGCGATTGGTCGACATCGATGATGGACATTTTTATTTGTTAGAAGATCTATCGGTAGAGACACCAAAAACTCATCCGAATAAAAACTGGTTATTTATTAAATCTAGTTCAGGGAGTTGATTCAAGTCAACTTACTGTCAGATGTCATTTTTCAACAATTATATGATTCAAACAACTCGACGTGAACGTGAGGATCTTTATTTCACTGTGAATGAAAAAAATCAGGTTTAAAAATTTTGCAAGTCCAAATTTCCCGAGATGTGAGATTGTCACCAGGTTTGTGCTGCGATCGGTAACCAGCGCCACAGTGTGCAAAGGTTTGCAACCAGATGGCTGGAAGGAAAAAAAGAAACAGTTGATAAAGGATGACGAATGTTGATCTGCGTATTGATCTTTTATCTGGACGTTCATATAATGTTGTACATAACTGCCAAAACTGGGGAGGTGGAAATTTGGTTGGTGCAGGTTTTCAGCTGGTCTCTGAGACGCCTGCTGAGGAAACTAAATAACGTGGATTCAACGGCAGACTGGTTTCTGTACGCAACAGATAGTAGGAAGTAGGGATGCACCGATACCGATACCAGTATCGGGTCTCGGTTCCGATACTGTGCTCATGTACTCTTACTCGCAAAACAGCTCTGATACAACGGCACCGATATCACTTTACGGCAGCGTGACGTTAACCTCTAGTCAGCATCTTTTGGGTCTTATTGCACACGCTCCACCTCCCCGACGGTGTGGGCGAGACGGGCCGGTGGTGCGCCCGGGATCCCACCTCAGCCAGTGCGCACCGGCCCTCACTTTCATTGCACCACGTGGTTTTGCTTGCACCCTCTGACTCATGCGTTAGACTCCTTGGTTCGTGTTTCAAGACGGGTCGGGTGGGTTGCCGACATCGCCGCAGACCCCTGGCGCCTTTTACGTGGGCCGAGCCCCGCCCTGGGGGCACGACATGGTTGGGGTGCACTAAGGACAGTTCGCCCCGGTGACGTGTTGTCCACGGCCCCGGGAAGCACCTTCGCCCCGAGCCATTCCAAGCCGACCTAGAGCCGGTGGCGGCGCACCGCCTGCCGTGTGTCGCTCACACCCTCCAGCTCGCTGTTAACGAGGGTCTTTTGGTACAAAGTACTCGTATCAGTATTCGTATCGGTACTCGGTATCAGCGAGTACCCAAATGTAAGTACTTGTACTCGGACTGAAGAAAGTGGTATCGGTGCATCCCTAGTAGGAAGGAGATGAAGTTCACTTTGAGGTGCTTAAAAGCAGCGTCAGCGATTGCTTGGATAGATATTAAAGCTGCACCAGGGAGAGTTTCGGGGACTTCTTTACCCAGAAATCAAGTTTCAAAAATAGTTCACTTGGTCATTGAGGGGTAAAATATTAGTTATCAGTTATCAAATTAGCATTCAATTTACAGCGTAGTTACCTTAACGATATCTAGCTGATATCGGGTTAGGATGCTTTGTTTTCTTTGTGTCGTATCCGTCCAACCAACTCCCATGTTTCACGATTTCGACATTGAAGAAACAGACGACTTATTAGTCGACTTACAACAACCTGAAGAGCCTTCCCAAAAAGAAGTTTTAATCAAGTGTGCTATTAGTATACTCCTTTTAAACTTAAAATAAGAGAGTATACTTTCAGTTTACTTTTTATGTACTTATCAGAGATACACTTAAAAAAGTATACATCATCTCATACTGACAAGTATGCAGAAAAGTCTAAGTATACTTGGCTAATACTGATAAGTATACATAGAAGTCTAAGTATCCTTGATTTATGCTTACTTTTTGATAAAGTAATCTATTTGAGTGTGTGAGAGTTTGTAAACGTATCTTTTGATATTAATTTACTTCAATTCATGAAGAATTGTCTCTGTTTTTGCGTTCTCCGTTCACTGTGGAGGCATGCGAGAAAAACATTTTTGTATTTATTTATTTAATCTCATCACAAAATATAAAGTCAAATAGCAAAAGTCTCTTTATGTAATACATAAATCATTGGCTAAGTACTATAAGTTAAAGACAACTTACAAGTATAGTTGCAGTAAAAACTAACAAACTAGTAGTTTACTGAGAGTGCACTTAGAAAGTGGGCTACGAGTATATAACCAGTAAACTGACAGTATATCTATAAGTTCACTTCATGGTATAGTTGCAGTACAAAATACAACTTGGACGTAAACTAGTTGTGAACTCAAAGATTACTACTCTTCACACTTAAAGTATACTTAAAAGTGTACACTATAAAAAAGTGGGCCAATTTAGTCCCAAGAAATATTGAAGTAGTACACTTACAAGTATACTACTAGTTCATTGATATTAGTATACTTACTACATAAAGTATACTTGGGAAATATGCTCGAACATTACTTCAAGTTCACTTGATAAAATAAACGAAGTATACTAGTTGACAAACCTTTAATGTCACGTATATTTTATAGTTTCCTCTGATGGAAATATTCATCCTGACAGATTTGGTATGTTTGTTGGATCTCCTCTAGAATTTAAATAAAGTTTTGTTGGTTTGAGTAAATCTCAGAGGAACGAGTGCAGCTTTAGGTTTGAGCTGCAGGTGATAAAACTAACAAATACTTTGCATGAACGTTATAGCAACAGAGTCCCTTATAACTAGCGAAGCTTATAACGAGTGTATGTTTGATTATGGCGCTCTGAGACGAGGTTTTTTCGTGGCTTCAAAGCTTTTTGAGCGCTGCTGAATTTTGGCGAATGAATGTTTAATATTTTTTTTGTCCAGTTTTGCTGCTTGATATTCACAGTTTCTTTAGAAGGTTCAGAGTGGTTAGTGAGGTTACAGCTTTCAGCAGGATGATTTCAGGATATTTTCTGATGAAGCTGGGCTGACATAGTGCTGTCATTATATATTAACGTGTCTTATTCTGAAAAATACACTTCCTGTATAGCTTCAACCTTCTGTATTGATGTTCCTGCTGAGTGACACGGTGTTGATGGTGTTTTTAATGCAGTAGATTGATAGGATTTGGTTTGATTTTTAACAAGGTTTCATCTCTCGCATATATATATATATATATATATATATATATATATATTTATTTTTTTTCATCTTTGATTACAGCTCAGTTTCCATATTGTGTTTTGTTGATGCTTTACAATGAAACACGTCTGATTGAGGACCTGTGTTGTTGTTGTTTTTGGCCTGTACTGTATAAGCAGCACCTGAATCATTAATCATTTTGTTTTTGTATAAATAAAGTTCTCATGAAACCTGAATGAAACCGGTCTGCTGGATAAAAACACTTGACTGCAGTTGTTGGTGTTTTTATTATTCCATCCATCTTCAACCGCTTATCCGGGTTCGGGTCGCGGGGGCAACAGCTCCAGCAGGGGACCCCAAACTTCCCTTTCCCGGGCCACATTAACCTTTTTTATTATTATTATTATTATTATTATTATTATTATTATTGTTAAGACTAAAATGGTTCATATGAGCGTTTATTTATTACATCCATCGTGAAAAAATGGAACTAGACTACAATATTCACAGGAGACATTTTTGAGCATTTATGACGACAACATTTTAGACCAAAATCAGTTCATTTCCATCTTAGTGATGAGAGGATCTGCTCATGGAGGGAAAGTAAATCGTTTTAAGTTCAACCTCAGAGAACTGCTGCAAATCATCTCCACTTTCACTGGTTAAACGACCAAAATACTCGCCTGCGATATGTCTAAGATCAGAAGGAGTGACTGGTCATCGCTGCCTTTGTCAACGTTGAAAGGATTAATAAAGTTTGCCGTCTCGGTTCGGACTACGGAGCCTCCGTGTTCATAAATACTGTATATGGATAACTTAACCCGTTACGCACAATGTGATTGGTTGATGCCTTTATTCACTGTGCCAATACCTGTACATGTACCTGCACCTGTTACCTGTATCTGTACCTGCACCTGCACCTGCACCTGTACCTCACCGACTGTGAGCTCGTTAATTTGAACATTGATGTAATGAAGTCTTTTTTCGTCGACCTGTTCAGTTACACTTCGCTGTAACAGGCAAAAGAAGACTAAAGTCAGTGTTGTTGAAAGCATCGTTAGTCACACATAATCAAATCATCTTTATCTGACTTTATTAGTGAAATATAACTGCAGTAGCCTACAGTGGGACTCTGCAGTATTACCATTTACATAACTGTAATTATAATTATCTCCATTAGGTCTGACCCTTTGATCAGATGTCTGGTTTTATCACTAACATCTCAAACTCAGAGCAGCGACAGAGAGGCTCAGATCACCTCTCCTCTCCATCGCTACCTTCCACTGATCTCATTCATCTACGGCTCAAATTAAATCACTAACTTGATGTCGGCTCGAGCAAAACACGATCGCTCAACTGAGTCAGCAGAGACCCGCAGATTCACTCCTCCGCCGGCGTCTAAATGAAATGCCAATCATTCCGCTTCGGTCCGGCGGGAATTTACGGTGCGACTCGTCTTCTGTGTGGCCGGAGATCTCAGCAGCAGTTAGTCAAGTGTGAATTTATTGGCCCTAAAACCAACAGCGGGGGGGGCCTCGTTTCCTCAAAGAGTCCAATCAAACCCTTAAAGATGAGGGAGGATAGAAGACCGAACTATCAGACATGCAATCAAATTATCTGCAATCTGAGTACAAACCAGACGTGACTGCTGATACAGAGCTTCACTCTGAAAGGACACCAACATCATTCAGTGAATGACATGAACACAGGAAATACCCTGTGTCTGATTAGCTGTTTGCTGAGATTAGATATGTGTTTACCTCAAACATATTTCTGAGTTCAGTATTAAAACAAGCTCCCTACAGTTTAGAACGGATCTTATGACAGCAGCCATGTTGGAAATCAGGCTGTTGAAACTGAGTCAGATCATTCACACTGTATGTAAAATGGAGCGAGAGCTTCATCGGCCGATTCTTAGCTCCACCCTCTCGTGTCACTTCTGATTCCAATAAAACAAGATGTCGACGGCCAAAAAACAAGATGGCGGCAACCAAAAACCAAGATGGAGACGGGGAAAATCCAAGATAGTGACGGCCAAAAACCAAGATGGCGACGGCCAAAAACCAAGATGGAGACAGCCAAAACCAAGATGGAGACAGCCAAAACCAAGATGGTGACGGCCAAAAACCAAGATGGCTATGGCCAAAAATGCCAAACTCGAGGCTTCAAAACAGCCGTCCACAAACCAGTGGCTGACATCACAGTGACTACGTCTACTTCCTGCTGCAGGGCGCTGGAATAAGAGACGTGATTACTGAGGGAACTGAGGATTAACAGCTAACATGGACTGTGAGGTGCCCGTCTGCACAGAGGAAGCAGCAGGTAAATCCTGATCTATGTCTGAGTCACAGTGTTGAATGTGATCATGGATCGGGATCGGTGATCACGGATCGGGATCGGTGATCACGGATCGGGATCGGTGATCGGCTCTCTGCTGGTTGTCAGCTGCTCTGTCTAATTTCAGCACTGCTGGTTTTTATAACCTTGACAAACTTAGAAAGATGACACCGCCGCCGTCTGCACCTCCCGCCATAAATATATATCGGTCATAGCCCGCGGGCACCTGTGCTTCACCGTTACCAGGTTGTCACGGCAACTGTACCCATCAAAGCCTCAGAGAAGTGGAGCAAAGTGACGTTAATTAATTTCTCCTCGTTCAGGCAGATCTGTGATTCTGAGCCGAATGATAACTGTGTCGCTCCGCAGTGTTTCTCCTCCTGCATAGCACCACTGACGCCAGGAACCATCATTTTGATTTATTTCAGCGAGAGAGGCAGCGAGAAAGAGATAGAGACGCCACTCTGGAGTGATTGCATTCAGCTCCATCTGTTTGTTATGCATTAGCTGAGCACAATTGAGCTCTTCAAGCAATCTGTCGGAGAGAAACGGCCTCGGGTGATTCCAGTGCAGAGAAGAAGAGGAACGCCGTCTGTTGATCCACGGCTCCATTAAGACGTCTTCATCTTCTCCCTCAGAGTGGGAACACTTCTTCTTCTTCTTCTTCTTCTTCTTATTCTTCTTCTTCAGCAACACTTGAATAACCTGCAGGAGTCTCTGTTACTCTGAGATTGACTTGTCAAATCTCTTCTTTCAGCAGCGTAACATTCTCACAGGTTTATATTTACATTTTGATGCTCAGAGCATCCAAACCAAGATGGTGACACCAAAAAACCAAGATGGCTACGAACCAAGATGGCGACAGCCAATAACCAAGACGTCGACGGCCAAAAACCAAGATGGCGACGGCCAAAAACTAAGATGGCAAAGGCCAAAAACCAAGATGGCGACGGCCAAAAACTAAGATGGCGAAGGCCAAAAACCAAGATGGTGACGGCCAAAAACTAAGATGGCAATGGCCAAAAACCAAGATGGCGAAGGCCAAAAACCAAGATGGCGAAGGCCAAATACCAAGATGGCGATGGCCAAAAACCAAGATGGCGAAGGCCAAAAACCAAGATGGCGACAGCCAATAACCAAGATGTCGACGGCCAAAAACCAAGATGGCGACGGCCAAAAACTAAGATGGCAATGGCCAAAAACCAAGATGGCGACGGCCAAAAACTAAGATGGCTACGAACCAAGATGGTGACGGCCAAAAACTAAGATGGCAATGGCCAAAAACCAAGATGGCGAAGGCCAAAAACCAAGATGGCAAAGGCCAAAAACCAAGATGGCAAAGGCCAAAAACTAAGATGGCTAAGGCCAAATACCAAGATGGCAAAGGCCTAAAACCAAGATGGCAAAGGCCAAAAACCAAGATGGCAAAGGCCAAAAACTAAGATGGCTACGAACCAAGATGGTGACGGCCAAAAACTAAGATGGCAATGGCCAAAAACCAAGATGGCGAAGGCCAAAAACCAAGATGGCGCAGGCCAAATACCAAGATGGCGACGGCCAAAAACCAAGATGGCGAAGGCCAAATACCAAGATGGCGACGGCCAAAAACCAAGATGGCGAAGGCCAAAAACCAAGATGGCGAAGGCCAAAAACCAAGATGGCAAAGGCCAAAAACCAAGATGGCGACGGCCAAAAACTAAGATGGCTACGAACCAAGATGGTGAAGGCCAAAAACCAAAATGTTATTGGCAGAAAAACAAGATGGCAATGACTAAAAACCAAGATGGCTACGAACCAAGATGGCGACAGGGAAAAACCAAGATGGCGACATAAGACCATTAAGACATCTTCATGTTGACGTCACTACCACACTTTCGGGCGTGTCGTCTTTCTAATGACGTATTTTCACGTCTGATACTTCAACAGTTTTAGACTTTCTGAATTTGATAAATTATCTTTTAAATTGACAAACCTCGTCTTTGTGATTCATGTCGATATTTCAAACTGGATCAAAAAAATATCTGTCTCTCTCCGTTGACTACCGTTCATATGTTTTTTTTAAATAAGGTCCCATGGTGGTCCACAGGAAGGGGCGGGACTTCACCTCTCTATGTGTTGTCAAACATGAAGGCCAGATATATCCTCCTCATTAAAACCACATCAACCCCCACATGGTCATTTAATGCTGCAGAGCAGTCAAAACGTCACCTACCACCCCTTTTAGGAAGTATCCAGTCATATAATGGCTCTCAGATAGCACTTATTTTGGAGCAAAAAAGGCATAAATAGCCTTTCTGAATGACGCCCAGCGGGCTGATGAGCTTCCTGCTGGCCCCTCAGGCGACGGCCTCCCGGCAGCCGGCACTCATTACCGCCTCGCTCAGGTTAAGCCGTGGATCCACCTCTGCCTCTCCTCCCAATTACCTCTCCATCCAACACCGGCGAGCCGAGAGGAGGAGGCCGTGCCTCGGGCTGACACGCTGTCTGGATGCAGCGAGCCTGTGATCACAGAGAAGAAGCCAGGTCTCCTTTCTCCTCAGGTTGAGTAAAGACTCGCTGAGGTCTGGGTTTCATCTGTAGGCGTGGAGGAGATTCATCAACAGCTCTCGCTCACAGGCCAACTACTGTCTCCAGCTGACTAATCCGTCGTACTGTAGGTGGATGAACTACCATCATCACAGTCATCACGTCTCACTGATAAATCCATGCCCCCCCCCGGCCTTCACCTACACGTACCCGTAAGAGGCACGCATAGCAGCTAGGAAGAGACTCAAAAATGAGCACAAAGAAACATAAAACGACTACAAAGAGACACAAAGAGACTCAAACAACTACTGCTTTGAGTCTCTTTGTGGGCAAAACAACCACAAAGAGACTAAAAGCAACTACAAAATGGGCCAAAACAACTTAAAGTAACCACTAAAACTGTTTCAAACTGACACACGGCAACTACAAAAGGTAGTTGCAGGATGTTGGTGAAGCGGGGATGTTGGTGGATGTTGGTGAAGCAGGTATGTTGGTGAAGCAGGGATGTTGGTGAAGCGGGGATGTTGGTGAAGCGGGGATGTTGGTGAAGCGGGGATGTTGATAGATGTTGGTGGATGTTGGTGAAGCGGGGATGTTGGTGAAGCAGGGATGTTGGTGAAGCAGGGATGTTGGTAGATGTTGGTGGATGTTGGTGGATGCTGGTGGATGTTGGTGAAGCGGGGATGCTGGTGAAGCAGGGATGTTGGTGGATGCTGGTGGATATTGGTGAGAATGCTGGTGGATGTTGGTGAAGCAGGGATGCTGGTGAAGCAGGGATGTTGGTGGATGCTGGTGGATGTTGGTGAAGCGGGGATGCTGGTGGAAGTTGGTGGATGCTGATGGATATTGGTGAGGATGTTGGTGGATGTTGGTGGATGCTGGTGAAGCAGGGATGTTGGTGAAGCGGGGATGCTGGTGAAGCAGGGATGTTGGTGGATGCTGGTGGATATTGGTGAGAATGCTGGTGGATGTTGGTGGATGCTGATGAAGCAGGGATGCTGCTCTCTGAGCGTCATCAGTGTTGCAGCAGGCACTCAGCAGGCCTGTCAATCAAACACAGTCACCAGGGAGCTCCACCTGTGTGCTCACAGACAGACAGACAGACAGAGAGACAGAGAGAGAGACAGAGAGACAGACAGACAGAGAGACAGAGAGACAGACAGACAGGGTGCAGCATGCAGATTAAACAAACACCCCCCCTCCCCCTCCCTGCACCATGGGGGGGGGCGGGGGGGGGTATGAATTATTCACACTCACAAACACACACTGTGTGACTGACTGCGTATATCAGGCTTCACTAGATAAGGCTACAAGGTTGTGTTGAGTTTGAATATATATAATGTATGAGTGACATGAGCATTTATTTAACACGACTAACAGTAAAAAGGAGAGATCATCTCAGAGTGATCAGCTCTCATCGTCTGCAACACACCACTCTGGATTTATCATTCTAAAGAATTATTTTATTAGTAAAAGGCTTATTTTACAGTTCAATTCTATTTAAAACAAATATTGAAACCACAAAAATAAAATAAAATAATATAACATAAGACTGAATTTCTTATATTATTTTATATTATTTTATTTTATTTTATTTTTTGGTTAATTATCGAAAAAAAAATGTGGTAATGATATATTATTGATAATGAACCTATCCTTGTATCAACTATACTTTAACTAAATAATAATAATAATATAACAATGACTACAATAAAATATTAAAATACAAGATACATTCAAAGTAATGATTGAAATGATAAAGAAAAATTAATAGAGAACAAAATAAACATAAAAACATGTAAAAAAACAACAACTATATATTGAATACATTTTTTAATAAACACACATATCTGGTGCACATACACAGAATCTAGTTAGAATTAGAAGTAGAATCTGTAGAAGTAGTGGTGACATTTAAAGATACTTTATTGAGATTAAGATTTATTTTTATTAGCGAAAGGCTTAATTTACAATTCAGTTCCAACGTGTATCAACATTTCTTTTTTTGTTTTAAAAACAAATATTGAAACCAGAAAAAAAATAACATAAGAAATTATAATTATAGAAAAAAATGTGGTAATTATATATTACTGATAAATAACCTATCCTTCTATCAAATGTACTTTAACTGCTTAATTATTATTATTATTATTATTATTATAACAATGAGTAAATAAAAATATTAAAATATAAGATGATTGAAATGATAAAGAAAAATGAATAGAAAATACAAAAAAACATGTTAAAAAAATACACATTGAATTATATTGATATAATTAATTAACTAATCCTCTATTACAAGTAAAAGGACATAATCAATATTATCTAAATGGACCAAAGTATGAAAGTAAAAGTGGTCATCAGGGTTAGATTCTTTTGTATTGTATTATTTGGTTATTTTAACATGTGAGCAGGATTTGAAGTTGTAAACTGGTTGAGTGGTAGCTAATTTCAACCACTTTACATTCAGTTGGGTTCAATCTGTGATCATGAATTATGTTGTAGGTCAAATATTACAAGTATCTGTTGTTAACATTTCCTTCTTTACTCTGGTGGAAGTATAAAATAGCATACAATGGAAATAATTGAGTGCAAATACCTTAAAACTGTTCTTATGTATCTTAGTTTGTCTTCATCACAACAGTTGATTGATTGATAAATATATTGATTATTGTGTTGTTCTGGCCTCTGACACCGATTAGGCTGATTAATGAACATCTTCTTTAGATGGGGGTTTTTAAACAGCTGTAGATGCTTAGATATAGAAATAATGTCCCTATTTATCATAAAATGTTATATCGTCGACGAGCTTTTATTTTGAAAGTTTGACCACCACCGGAAAACGTTTTATTCCGGAGTCAAACCAGAAACCATCGACTTACTGCGCTAACACAGTGCGCTAACACAGTGCGCTAACACAGTGCGCTAACACAGTGCGCTAACACAGTGCGCTAACACAGTGCGCTAACACAGTGCGCTAACACAGTGCGCTAACACAGTGCGCTAACACAGTGCGCTAACACAGTGCGCTAGCAGTGCGCTAACAGTGTGCTATCATTGCTAAAAGAGTGCTAGCAGTGCTAACACAGTGCTAACAGAGCTAGCAGTGCTAACAGCAGTGTTAGTCACGTCAGACGATTTAAGTGTTGTCGTATTTTCCGTTTCTAACCTGTAGAGATAATTTAAACGGATGAAAACCGCCGTTGAAATTAGTTACACCGCCTCACTAGCCAGCTAGCGTTAGCTCTCGGCACGGCCTATAGAAGTAGGCTAGGACACGCGTCATCAATACGTCATTAGCCTCGGGGTACCACACATGCGCAGTGAAATCTGGTCTGTCGTCGCCGAAATTGAGTCAATCAAAACGCAGCTTCAGTCACACTGCGCATGCTTCATACACCTAACACCGCACCCCAATATCCGCCCGTGAACCAGCCTCCTTTCCGTGCTGCTCTCGGTTGCCTGACAACAGAGAGACAAACAATCCAGACCCACAGCTAGCGGGCTAGCTAGCTACATGCTACTGCACTCAACTGAGTCCAAAGACCTGATCTGATCTGGTGTTTAAAGGTTAGTAGTCTGAGTGATCTGGTGTTTAAAGGTTTAATAGTGTGAGTGTTGTGGTGTTTAAAGGTTTAATAGTGTGAGTGTTGTGGTGTTTAAAGGTTAGTAGTGTGAGTGATCTGGTGTTTAAAGGTTTAATAGTGTGAGTGTTGTGGTGTTTAAAGGTTAGTAGTCTGAGTGATCTGGTGTTTAAAGGTTAGTAGTCTGAGTGATCTGGTGTTTAAAGGTTAGTAGTCTGAGTGATCTGGTGTTTAAAGGTTAGTAGTCTGAGTGTCGTGGTGTTTAAAGGTTAGTAGTCTGAGTGTCGTGGTGTTTAAAGGTTAGTAGTGTGAGTGTTGTGGTGTTTAAAGGTTAGTAGTCTGAGTGTCGTGGTGTTTAAAGGTTAGTAGTCTGAGTGATCTGGTGTTTAAAGGTTAGTAGTCTGAGTGATCTGGTGTTTAAAGGTTAGTAGTGTGAGTGTTGTGGTGTTTAAAGGTTAGTAGTGTGAGTGTTGTGGTGTTTAAAGGGTTAGTAGTCTAATGGTTCGTGTCCACAGGGGCGTTTTTTATCGCAAGGGGACGCGACGCTTCCCAGCATTGGACGCTGGGTGTGCTGTCCCTAGAAACAACATACTCGGCTCCTGATTGGACGAACGCTTTCCCGCCGTTGGCTGCTGCTCCCAGCTTTCAAACCGGAACCAGTCTGGAGGCTCGTTTGGAAACTTTCTTTTCTTATTTAACGTAAATAGTTCACTGAGATGTGTTTCTGAAGACATTTGAGGCGAGAAATAATCCATGTTGATGAATCTGTCTTTATTTTAGATCAACAACGTTTAGTTTAAAAGATCCTCGGGAGTTTGGAGAGGCGGCGAGTCGCGTCGGACGCCCGTGATCTACATAAAGTAGACGAGCCCTCAACTTTATGCAAATCAGGAGCGGGCGTCGTGACGCCTAGTCTCTCGAATCGCGACGCCACGCTACCAGAATGCATTGCGTGGCTGCTTACATAGACAATGAATGGGGAGCGTGGAAATGACGGAGCCTGTGGACACGTATCATGAGTGTTCTGGTGTTTAAAGGTTAGTAGTCTGAGTGTTGTGGTGTTATTTGTGTTAGTAGTCTGAGTGTCAGCTGGTGGAATAAAGAGATGATGGCGGATGAGGGCAGAGGAAGAGGAGATGAAGAGGAGCGCGGTCCCGGAGCAGCTCACCACGTGTTCGTAGTGATGGAGGGTTTGCTGGAGAAGTTGAAGGTGCTGAACTATGAGGAGGAAGTTCTGACTAAACACAACATGAAAAATCTGTCCAGGTGAGGAATAACGTCACAGTAACACCTGGATGGAAATGAAGTTGAAGCTAAAGCTTTGTCTAGTAACGTGATCCAAATGTTCCCAACTAGTTCAACCTGTTTAAATGTTTAATATCACTGTTATTCCACCAGAAATGATCACTAGCTGATGTTACCTAATGAGGTAACATGACTCCACAATGTCCCAGTTACAACTGTGGTGATAGATGGATAGATAGACAGGTAGATAGACAGGTAGATAGATAGATAGATAGACAGGTAGATAGACAGGTAGATAGATAGATAGATAGATAGATAGATAGATAGATAGATAGATAGATAGATAGATAGATAGACAGGTAGATAGACAGGTAGATAGATAGACAGGTAGATAGATAGATAGACAGGTAGATAGATAGATAGACGGGTAGATAGATAGATAGACGGGTAGATAGATAGATAGACAGGTAGATAGATAGATAGACGGGTAGATAGATAGATAGACAGGTAGATAGATAG